>JANHGN010008883.1:0-44850 GCA_024605025.1 Megaceryle maxima
TAGCCAGACCTAGCATGGGGTTGTCCAATCCCTCAAAAGCCACCATATTCCTTGTTCCACAAGGAATTCCGCTACACAAAGGCAGACCAATATTTTCTGAAAGCATCAGACTAACTGCAGATACAATACATAGCACGGTGTGTAAGTGCTATGGGTATGCCCAGGATTTCCAGTGAATGATCTGACAGCATTTCAGACATCCTCATGGTTTATCAGATGTTATCTTTGGATGGGAATTAAAAAAAAAAAAAAACCTCATTCAGACGTGATTGCTGACTTTGAAGGACAGTTTTTGTATTTCTGCTGGTTCCAAACTGTTCTCTAATTTGGCATAGTTTGCCTTGGAAGAGCAACACAAATCACTTGGCATTTTTATGACTGACTTATCAAATACCTGTCAAGAGTAACAGGCAGCTCTAAGGCTTGGAGAAGGACAAAATAATCTCTGAAAACACTCCCTGCCTAGTATTCTGTAATTCTATTACTTTGATGTACTAACAAAGTCAGACTGAATTAAACAGATTATGGGTTTGTCCTTACTCGTTTGATCATACATTCTCACAGGTAGTAATTTGGCTGTGATTACTATGTTCTACATTCATCGACTCTTAAAAAAAAATTGTAGATGCAAACCAGTTTTTGCATAATTGTTTCATTCTCCAAGCAGATAAATCTAAAAAGTATAAATATTTCTTCTTATCACATCAACTGTAATTTCTAACATTTAAACTTTAATTCCAGCACCTGCTACATAAATGCTAAAGAAGAATGGTATCAAAACAAAATCAATAGAGTGAAAGATGGGAAAAATCAATCTGTGGAACACTAAGCTTTCATGACATTCCTAGTCCTCACTCATTTCCAAAGCAATGGGAATTGTATGCAGCGGTGCACTATTGCCAAAAAAAATTTTAAATAACTTTTTAATAATCCATTTTTTATAAAAATAGGAATGGAATATTCTAACCTAACATAGACATTGGACTATTGCTGCAATATTAATAATCCCTTGCATTCTAAGTGTTTCAAAACCAAACATACTCTTTGCAGTTGTTTTAAGAAGAAATAATCTATTATGTATTGATTGGTTGAATTGAGCAAAATACATATCTAAACACAAAGAAAAATGAAATTAAAATGAACGTTCATCAAATCTTTATGTCTTTTACTGCGTAAAAAAAATAGATTCATTCAAATAAACTTGCTAATTAAGCACTACTTCATAATGCATGTGGTGATGGTTAGAAACTAGCATGATTTATTAGCACAACAATTGCCAATAGTGCAGACTTGGACTTGGGTATGGGGGGAAATAACTGAATGAAAATGCTGTTAAATCATTTTGTGTTTCATTGCCTTTCAGATAGCTGTGATCCTGTCCTCAGTTCTTCTAAAAACTTGAGGAAATCGATGGCTGCTGTTAATTACAAGTTGCCAGTAGCCTGCAGCATAGTTAGAAAAGTGTGTATTCTTAAACCATGAACTTTAACCCTTCCCTCTTTGGCCACACATCTCTGTGGATGAAGAAAAAGATTGGGACAATGAAAATCCATTCCTGTGGATAAAGAAGAGTGGGAGAAGCACCATGTTCTGTATTTACAGGTAATCCTACAAAATGCTTCACAATTATTTACATTAAATTACTTACTTGTGATAAAAGAAATCCCAGTGTATCACAAGGCTTTAGATACACCATTCATGTTTGTAAACCAATTTAGAAGAGACATAATACAATCTACTCAATTATCTACAGGTAGATTATGAAGGCTTATGCCACAGACAGAAGACAGGAAATTGCATCAGCTATTTCAGGTCTGGACAGGCTATACAGTTAAGATATAGTCCTGCCTGAAAACAGCTAGACTGCTTCTTTCACTATTCCCAGACAATAAATAGTTGAACTTCTGCAAGAGAGCACCAGTCAGGATTTTTAGCACAGGCTGTAACTAAGCTGCCTGCAAACAGAGTAAGTAGAGTAGGTCTCCTAGCAGTAGCATCTTAGTCTACCAGTAGCACAATACCTTGACACAATACCTTGTAAATGTGCACAATACCTTGCAGATCTAGGGCTGGGATGGCCAGTGTTGACCTGTGGCTAAAAATCCTACCTTAGATGGAAGACAACTCACCTTGGGTCTATATGTCATGCTCTTCAGCATGCTGGCTTAGGGGAAGACTTACCAGTTTAAGTGTGAAAACAGGAAAATGCTGAGAGCAACCTTGCTAATATGCATTCTTGTGCATTTGAACATTGGGACAAAGCACTCAGCAAAAGGTGACCTAAATGAACAGCTCAGACCATGCACTGTTAATGACACACTATTAGCCTGACAAACACTGGATGTGGAGCCACTCCATAGATCACATAAACTTAGAAACAAAAGCTGAACCTACTTTTCTATTATCTAAACATCTTAGTCTCCCATTAAGTTCATTTGAATACATGGATTTGCATATATGGATTTAAAAATAAATTGTGCATTTTAGTGACATTATTAACACACAAATGAAAATAAGCTTAATTTCCCAGTGAACACAGTATTACAAAAATTTGGTATAGAGCAAGAATGTGACAGAACATTTGTGCCATATGGACAGATCAGAACTTTAGAAACTGGGAAAAGGAAGTTACTCTGGTCAGCCGGGTAGTCTATCATGTCTGCCCATTATTAATATGTTCTCTGAGAGTAGCAGGTGGTACAAATGGCTCATATTTTGTTATATGTTTTTTAGCTGACAGGCTCCGATTATAAAGCTTACCGTTTTCCCTCCCACATTCAAAAATATAGGAGAGATCTCAATATTTATCATTTCATAGTGGATTAGGTATATTGATATTTTACATTAAAAAAATCTAGCAATGAGAAAAGTTATTCTATTTGTGTCAAACAGTGAAGACACTGGCTTATCAAGGACTTCTAAGCATTATTTCTAAGTTAAAAACACTTAGGGATGTATGCAGAAAATTAACTACTTTTTACCTCTATTCTTTTTCCTAACCAGAGCATCAAAACATAACGTTGACTACCCTGAAATCAAAAGTACTATGCGAGAGATAATTACTACTATTTAATATTACTTGTTTGGGTCCTCTGTACCCTGTATTATGTCAGCAACCTTAACTTTTCAGAACTGAACACAATTTATTAAAAACACCTTCATCCCTACATCTGCTTCTGTTCTTAGATAATTTCTATAGAAAACAAGGAAATATAAGAATTTCTGTAGGGAGGTGATAATAATTCTTTTTTATTAGGATTGTTTTCAAGCATGGATTTAACATTATACTTGCTAGGCCTACATGAAGGTGGGGGAAGGTCTGTTCAAAAGGGTATGTAATGATAGGATAAGAAGCAGTGGTTTTAAGCTAGAAAAGGATGGATCTAGACTGGATATTAGAAAAAAGTTCTTTAGCATGAGGGTGATAGACCACTGGAATGGGCTGCCCAGAGAGGTGGTGGAGGCCCCATCCCTGGAGTCATTCAAGGTCAGGCTTGATGAGGCTCTGAGCAACCTGTCCGAGGTAGAGATGTCCCTACTTGTGCAGGGAGGTTGGACCAGATGACCTCTAGAGGTACCTTCCAGCCTAAAACATTCTATGACTCTTGGGCTGCTTTGCCAGCTTGGCTTGTGTCCTCTTTCAGTTTCTTCTGAGAAGTATCTGAGGAGGACTCTGTCCATTCTGCCTTCGATCCCAGTCAGTGTGCTCCTGAATCCAGTACCAGAATCCAGCCCCTGAACACAGCTCTCACCTGCTGCTGGGCCCAGTCTGGTACTCTCCCAGTGCCTGCTCCACAGCATCAGTGGGGACAGTGACGTAATTAACATCAGGGGTGTTGGGTTTGATACTGATTTGTATATATTTAATTTTTATTATTATTATTTCATTAAAGCTGTTCTAGTTTCCTTTTCTAATCGTTCAGTCTCTCTCCCTTATTCCCTTTCTCTTCCCCTTTGGGGAGGGAGGTTAATGGAGAGCGTCTGTTAGAGTTTTAAGGGGCTGCCTGACCCTAAACCATGAAAAGACCTTACAGGGTTTTTATTTCAGGAACAGCTGCTTGAAATTCTTCCTAGTACTTTTAGTCAGAATATTGCCTTTTTTTTTAAAGGTCAAATTTTTCAGGAATACTTACTCTCTATTAGAAATCCTTCAACTTCATAACATTTTGATACAGTACTGGGAACAAAGAGATGATGTGGCTTCTCCTGTTTCTAAGACCTGTAGCACTCCTCTGAAATTGGAAAGATCTTAGCCTCATTTATTCTATCTTATTTACAAGGACACGCAATTAGGTCTCCCACTTCTCATTACTGAGCCACACTCCCCTCAACTTCTGCAGTGTTCTGGATTATTGTCAGATCCTCCTGTTGTACCTGTTTCTTTTAAACTACATAATAAAATATACATTTGAGCAGAATTAGAATGACAGTGTCCCTTCCTTGAGAAGATTAGCCATTATCCCCCAAAATACAGAGGTATTTTCTTTTCATTTTGGAAGACAGATGTATTTTCCAAGTATGTATACAATAAAAAGTACTCTAACTTCATTGTGAAACTATTAATTCTATCATATCTTACAAAGATCTGGATAGAGTACTCTTTTCCCAAAGACAGGATAACTGCACTGAAATCCCAAATCAAGTAGCTTTCCATTGATAGTATGGTTTTTTGCAAATTTCATCACAGTTATACAAGAGAATGACTATGTGTAAGGTAAGAAAACCCAAAACCCATGGAAAATTATTGCTTATGCTGCTATAAGTCAAATTCTACTTTGTATCTTTCTTTCATCTCAATACGTCTTACATTTCAAGTGCCTTTTTTTGTTAAGGATTTTCTGGCAGTTTTTGGCATCCTTTTTATTGAAAAAAAAATGGTGTAATACAAATAGCGGTCTTGGATTGATAGGGAAAAAACTACTGTAAAAATATTATTAGCAACTTCTACAAAGTATTGTTTGGCCAGGTAGGTGAAGACAAAGGACATATTAAAAAAAAAAAAAAATTAAATACATTAGTTTGTTATCAGGTGTTCTGGAAACCTTTTTCTTACTCCGAGGTTCTTCAGTGCAAACTACCAAGCCCTGATAAAAGGGATCTAAGAGAGACACAATAGCTGAACAGACAAGAGTAGCTGTGTAAATTATAACTTTGCTTCACAATTACCATAACAATAATTTTCACAGTGAGCTTTTACTAGACAAAAACATTGTCCTTGTATTTTTCTATGTAAATTCTCTAAGACCATATACAAGTCTGCTTCATTATGTCAAATACTGATGTCCTTCACAGAGTGCTTAAACACAGCCTAAAATAAATTGAAGAATTTTAATAAGTATTCCTACAGAACTGTATCAGACAGTAAGAAAGCATGAGCAAATACCTTATCAACATCACTGTTGTTTATTTAGCAATCTGTAATTAAAAATTATATTTGTGTAGATTCCACTTTCTAGGTGTCCTTGTTTAAGAATCATATACGAGATTATCAATTTATTCCACCATAGCCAAGCATATATTCTCCTATTCACAAACCATTCACAAGTGTACAGTTAATAATTAAATGTTATCAGACACTACCAAACCTGCAAGTGTCTCCACATGTGTCCAACATGGAATGATACAAGGTTTTAAGATACTGGATTTTTTTCCTGTATAAGCATGTCCACAAAAAATGAATGAATACCTCATTAAAAATAAAGAGACTGCATGGAAAAATGTTCAAGAGGATGGGTCTTTTAATTTTGATTTATTTATGGCTTTCTTGTGTCATATTTTCTTAGATATGGCAAACAATTATAAAAATAAAGCCTAATGCATGTACGTACTTGTGATAAAATGGAAAGCTGATGGTGATAGGTTACTTCATTTCGATTAGCCTCCATGAAGTACCTCTGGGTTCGTCTCCTCTCCCGATCCAGTTTCTTCTCCAACATGAGATGAGAGGTGGATAAAACATCCAGGTATTTCATCATCACATCAGACAGCAGTGAGCTGACCTCTACTATGTCTGGACGTGCCTCTGCATCAGGAGTCAAGCACCTACAGAAAGAACAATCTCTAATGAAAGCTAACTACTTCTTTCTAAAAAACTGTTTACTATCACTGCATTCCTCCACTGATATTTATATATCAAGTCATGCTGGTCAGCACTCTGCTCAAGCCTGCATGGGACAGTTTCACACTGTGCAGCCTTGTTGTTGACACACCACAGAGCATAGTCCCTGGTATCACCTGAAACAATTATCCTTTCGAGATGGACCTGCTACAGGGGACTGCTGCTGTGCACTCCCAGACACACTAGGGAGTGCCTGGTGCCTCTTCCTGGGGCTGAGGGAGACACTGGCCTCCCTGTGGGGACTGTGGTCTGGCCAAGGCACTGCACTGCTGGACAAAGCAGCTGTGAAGGAGGTGAGTGTGCTGTTAGAAGGATTTACAGGAGAATGACAAGATATTTGCAGAGACAACACCCCCAAACAATGTAAATAAAAAAAGTCTAGAGATTACCCTCAAAGCAGTAGCAGGTGAAGGCTCCCAGGAGGAGGTAGGCTGGAGACTTGTGACTTCTGCCAGCAGAAGGTATAGTGCCAGAACAGGTATAGTGACCTGGGAACAGGTGAGGAAAAGCAAGACCTAACAGAGGACACATCAGAACCAGGTGAGTCTGAATCAAGCATTTACATCACAAATAAGAAGTGACAGCTGACAGTCATCTGAGACTGAGGGAACAGAGGCATCTATCTAATTGATCTGATTTGATGATTGTGAAGTCTGTGGCTTGTGAGGTGTTTGGATTCAGGACACTTTGACAATACCTCCAAGACTCATGTGGTCCTTGGGTTATTACACCTTGCTGCTTATTCACATGGGCACATATGACACTACCAGGGCTGACCCTGAACACACCAAAAGTGACTACAGAGCACTGGGGTCAAGTGTGAAGGGCAGGGGGCCAAGGTAGTGGTGTTCTCAATTCTAGTAAGGGGAAAAGGCTCAAGTTAGAGTGGATGCAACCTGCAGTCCAACACCTGGCTGTGTGTGCTTTTGGATAAGGATCAAAGGAACAGACTGCCCAAAAATGATGAGAAAGTCAATGAAGCCTTTGTTGAACAGATAGAGGAAGCTTCATTATTGCATCACTCATACTCATTGGGGCATGTTAACTACCCTGATATCTGCTGATATGGCTGGCTGCAGCAATCAGGAGATCTCTGGAATCTCTCTCTTGATGACAGTTTCTTGGTGTATCTGATTCAGAAGTTAACTAGCAAAGGCAGTCTGCTAGACCCATTGTTCACAGACAAGGAAGAACCAGACAGGGTAGTGAAGATAAGAGCAGCCTCAGCTACAGCAGCCATCAAACTGTGGAGTTCAAAATCCTGAGAGAAGTGGGAAAGAGAGGTTGTATGGTTACAACACAGGACATCAAGAGAGCAGAATCCAGCCTGTTCAGGGATCTTCCTGGCAGAAACTCATTTAAGACAGCCCTGTAGAGTAAAGGGAAAGCTTGGGAGAGCTAACTCATCTTCCAGGACACCTTAAAGCACAAGAACAGCCTTCTCCTTCCTGTAGGAAGCAAGGATGGGCTACACAGGAAGAATACACAGATACTGCTCAAAGGGTGGAGTTAGAAAAGCTAAAACTCAGCTGCAGTTGTTACTAGGAATGAATGTGGGAGGCAGAAGAAATACCTTCTATAAGTATATTGACAAGAAGGCTAAGGAAAATGTGAATCCACTATGCAAACTACTGACAAAGGACATGAAAAAGGCTGGGGCATTCAATCCCTTTTTGACTTCCATTTCCATTAGGGAAATGTTGGCTGTAAGTCCAGATCTCTGAGCCTACCTATAGAGCCCGTGAGCATGAAGCATTACCACACAGTAGAGAATATAGTGAGAAAGCATTTAAGCCAATTGGACATACACAAACCCAGGGCACCAGATGAGATGAGCCTGAGGATGCTGATGCAACTGGTCAATGCCACTATCCATCATGCCTGAAAGGATCAGGGGGAGGTACCTGTAGACTGGAAAATGTTGAATAACTCATGAACATCCACAAAAAGCAAGAGGGGGGATCCAGGAAGCTACTAGACAGTCAGTGTCACCTCAGTCCCTGGGAAAATAAGAGAGAAGTAATTTCCAAGCACACAAAGGACAAGAAGACAACTGGGAACAGCCAGGATAGATTTACCAAACAGCAGTCATACTTGACTAGCCTCACTGCTCTCTGTGACAACATTACTAGTTCTGTGGGCAAGGGGAGCAGTATGCTGTAAGCAGTATTGCTTTATTTCAGCAAGGCCTTTAACATGATATCCTACAGTATCCACAGGTAGGTAGATAATTGGTTGACCTTCCTGGCTCAAAGAGATGTAATCAGCAGTACAAAGTCCTGCTGGTGGCTGGAAGTAGCATCCTCCAGGACTGATATTGGTCTAATACTGTTTAATGTTTATTAATGACCTAGATGATGAGACGGAGTGCATTCTCAAAAGGTTTGTGAACACAAAATTGCATGTAACAGTTGATACATGGGGCAGGACTGCTGTCAGAGGGACCTGGGCCACCTATGCAGGAATCTGATTGCTATCTGCATAATAGGAGAGTATAGAAAAAATGGAGCTATATCCTTCTGAGATGACAAGTTAGAACACAGGAAAGTCTGATTAGATATAAGGATCATTATTATTATTACTACTACTACTTTTAATCACAAAGGCAGAGAAGCCCAGAGTAGTTGTGGGATCTCCATCCTTCAAGATACTCAGAACTCAGACAAGACCGTGAGCAGTGAGCAACAAGAACTAACTGTATCTGCTTTGAGCACATAGACTAGATGACCTTCAGGTGATGTCAAAAGAACAAGGTTAAACATTTATAAAGAAGTTCCAATTGAGACATGTTTGAGACACCATGGAAAGTACCTAACCTTGAACAGGAGGCGAGACCAAACAATGTGTTTTATGTGTTCTTTTGCAGATGCTGACTGAGACCTAAGATGTAAATAAAATATAAAAAATAAAATATAAAACTTCTGGACCAAAAATGAGCCAAGAGTGTATCCTAAAGTAACCTTGGGTAATTATAATGCTAGAACACACCTCCCTAATATAATCATGAGCATGCTAATTAGGGAACCTCCCCAAAATGTTTTAACCATTAGATAGCATACAAATGTATGTTGTAGGATGGCTAGGGAGATAACCAACCAATCACTCCGGTGTCTCTTGCTATTAAAAATATTATGTGCCTTGCAGTGATGGGTGTGCTGGTGGTTGTTAGATGCCTGATGCCCTACTCTACACAACAGAAGTAAAGACAAATATCTTGACTCAGTGTGTGCATTGGCTTTTTGAACACCAGGTGAAGAACCCTTATTAAGGACAACATGGGAGTTGCTTCCAAGCTAAATTACTTTATAGTTTTACGGTTCTTGTTTCAGGCACCCTAGGAAGCTGTCCAGTAACAGTAATGGTAGAGTGGATCTATTTTCAAATCCCCAGAATATTTTGTATGTAGTGTATGACATGAAAGCCATCAGAGACAGTTTTGCATGTGCAATTAACTGTCTTAAAGCTGTAAAATCCAGCTCATATTTTACTATGATTTCCCTACAGACTACAATTGACCGACTAGCATACACATACACTTAATCCAATAGCCTTCTTTTAAGAAAGTGTCACAGAATGATTTTGTTATTTCTATAACAGTACTTGTCAAATAAACATAACTGTCATGTAAAGTAGCAGTTCTGAAAATGTTTTACAGTACTTGAACTTCTTGATTTCAATCTATTTTGTATAAATTTGCTCAAATCCGTTTATTCTTCTTATTTTTTGTAATTTTGTAAATCTGTTTTACTTAAAATTTTATATTTACTTTAAACAGATGCAAGTTTTTCACCCTTAAGAAATGTTCTGTTTGATTTTTTCCTTTAATTTTTTATTTTAATCCACTGAAAATGGTCAAAATTTCTAAGAATCATGTGATTTATAAAAGGTTTCTGTAAGTCCTAAATCCATTTCCCATGCATCTAGAAAATATTTATTTATGAATAAACACTGAGGAGACTGATGTTCAGCTCTGAAAGACTTTCATGATTATAACTCCAAAACTTACTTTAGTAGTTTAATCCAATAAAACTGTATTTTAATAACAATACTGAAGAATACTGATAAGACTATATGCAAATTTGTAGTTGCAACATGAAGCTTTCAATGTTTTTTTCTAATCAATATCAATAATTTTTTTCTCTATTTACGACATTCATCTTTGAATACGTATTGTGCTTCAATTATTCAGAAAGAGCTTCTTAATTTCTGTTGCTTCCTCATCTATAAGTAAAATCTCATCATACTGCTTTTCTTTAATGTTCTTTATTTTTTCTTAGTATCTCACAAAGCATAAGCCAAAACCTAAACATAATAGTTCATTTAAGGATTAAACCACAGTAAGAGAATCAACATTAAAAAAAAAAAAAAAAAAAAACCCAAATATTTTTTTCTTTTAAATTATATTAAAATAAACAGAAAAAATTTTATACAGTAAAAAAATCAAAAAAAAAAAAAAAAAAAAAAAATACCCAAACATTTTCTGCTTCTCAGTTCTATTAAAATAAGCAGAAAAATTCTTATCCGTTAGAAAAACTTACTTTTATTATTTTCATGAAAATACATATTTAATTATCTATTTAAACCAGTTAGCCTCCATAGCAACCAGTCTCCTGATGATATGGGACTTTCAGTGAACCTCTTAATACAGCCACAGTATCTACAGTCATAAATAACTCAATAGCTGGCCTTAGGAAAACCCATAAAAACTTCCTATTACAGAGTTTATCATAATTGGGAATGGAAAGATGGGAAATACAGAAGGCCAGATGCTCACAAACTCTAAGTCACTGATAAAGATATGTTTAAAATGTATAAGACAAGGCAATACACATCAATACTGATATGATGTGACTGGTAGATATTTTCTGGATGCATTTTAGGTTACTATATAATTCTTAAATAGCAAGCAATTAATTAATAGATCCAGTTATTCTTGATACAAACATCTGTATTTGAAATATTAAAATTAATTTGAGGACCTCTTAAATATGTGTTAATTCTATTAGTTCCTATCCTCTCCATTGCTGTCTGTCACCATCAAGGTTTTTAAATAACATAAACCTTGTACAATAAAACATAGTATAAAAACCTTACAGTCTTTGTACAGTAAAGTGCTTTTTAGAGGTGGAATTCAACATGTGAGTGAAAAAGCGTTTTTGTGCTAAGTGGACTTTTTCTCCACTAAACTTTTCTTTCTAAAATGGAAAAAACAAGGGAGCAAAATCTCATAGAAGTGCACCAATTCACTCTCTGTACTTCACTTTACATGTTACGTGATCACCAGGAAGCTACAATTACAGCTAAGAGAAATACATGAGTAAGTGGAACAAATACAGGCTCATCTTTTCCTCCATTATTGTGTTACCTCTGCTTTGTTGTCTCTGCTATCCTGCTAAGAGGATTAAAAGGAAGTGGAGCATATTTCTATGTTTCTGTACTTGAAGATTACTCAAAAGGCTGTATTTTCATGGGAGGAAAATTTGATAGGAAAGGAATTAATTACAGCACTGGTATTGTTAAACTTCAGTACTGAATATGAAGTCTATACTGTCTGGATAAATGTGCTGACTGTGCTGGCACATTTTATTAGCAGGGTAAGGATATCTATTTTTCTTTAAATCAGAAGATATTTCATATTCAGAGACAAATACTGGCAGTTGTTCATTTGAGCAAACTGTCGCATTACCGCTGCTGGAAACAGACAAAAAAAACCAACCCAGCTTTTCTGCTGGATATTGAAATAAAACTGGATGAGTAATTACCTCTTAATGGTACATGACACTTTTTCAGAGTACAGTCCTTCTGGCACAGGTTCATACACAGCCCCTACTATCTGCAAAATAAACTGCAGTTAATCGAAGAGAAATATTCCATTATTTATTTGAAGATCCCACAGGATAAGTATTGTTCCTTGAACAACCTGATGGGCATTACATCATCAGCTCTAACTTGCAAAAAACTTAGAACATAGCTTCTAATGCTGAATGCTAATCAGGTATCCACATTAACATACATAATCACTGTAGATCTAAGGGATACAATATCTGAATAAGGGAACCATTTAAAAAAACCCAATCAATTATTTATTTTTATTTATTATCATGTCTTATGGTGTAGTACACAATGCTATAGAAAATCCAGTGTTACAGTACATTAAGAATTTGTACATATCTAAAGCTCCTATCACCAAATGTAATGATAAAAATATGCTAGTCTGAGAGGTAATAATAGAATAATGTTTGCAAACAATTTTTGCAATTAGAATGGCAAGGTAACAATTCCACGATGAACACCTGCACTCATTCACACATCAGATCAGAGAGAGGTTTATGCCTCCGTAACCTTAAACATAAATTCTCATGGATCTAGTGAACACAGTGCAGAAGTAATTTCTAGGTTGATCTTGCAAATCTGAATACCTTAGTTGCCAAGGAGAGCATATTGGTGCTGTAAAACGGTGGGTTCAGAGTTGCCATCTGATAAAGGATGCATCCTGCAGCCCAGACATCAGCCTTCTCTCCATATGGCTCACTCTTTACAACTTCAGGGCTAAGTAAAAAGCAATGCAACACACATGTGTTTAATTAATTCACCTACAAGTAGGCTTATTTTATAAAAAAATCCAATATTTAATTAGCCACTACAACATATTCTTAGAGCACATACAATTACATTCAAAAGGTTGCATTTATTTCCTTTACCAGCCAAATTCTTTAAGTGGAAGTACAATTGATAGCTTTTCCATTTCTACTGCAGTTCTTCTCACAACACTAGTGGTTTATATTCTGTTCATTTATCTTTTCCACTCATTTCATGTTACAGTGCTTTCAGACTTAACGGATACAAATGAACTACAGCATTCAGAATTGCTTACAATGATGACATTTCAATAAATGGACTAGAGAACAAACATTTTCTCTTGTAATTCAGACATAAGAAAGATTTTAATAAAATTCCTATGTTTAGAATGCTAATGGATATGATTTTCATAGAATGGTTTGGATTGGAAGGGACCTTAAAGATGACCTAGTTTGACCCCCTCTGCCATGGCAGGGACACCTTCCACTAAAGCAGGTTGCTCAAGGCCCCATCCAACCTGGATTTGAACACACCCAGTGATGAAGCATCCACAACTTCCCTGGACAACCTGTTCCAGTGTCACACCATGCATAGATTGAAGAATTTCCTTCTTATTTCCAATCTACACTCTTCCAGTTTCAAACTATTACCCCTCATCCTATCACTAGAAGCTTTTATAAAAGTCCCTCCCCAGCTTTCTGGTATGTTTTGATATTAATGTGAGTAAACAAACTTTACTCAATCTGAAATGAGCACTGAATCATTTTCATCCTCTTAAAACTACTGTAAAGCATTCCCTGTGAGGGATGCCACATGGACACTCAACAGTCAGTCAAATTACAATTTCCATTGTAAAGATCCATTTAAAGCAGATGGAGGAAGGCAGTGATTTCAGGTTTGAGTCAGTATAGAGCTGATTCCACTTCCTTCTGTTAATTTCCTCAGCACTTTTCATAAACCTGAATGATAATAATTTACATTGTTAGGGATATTCTGATGTTAGGGTTTAAGTCTTATCAGTAAATAAAGGTCATATGACATAATATGGTCAGATTTTTTTTTTTTTTCCATTCAGCATCTGTATTTATTCAGAATAAAAATACCTTGACTCCTTTTAGCTGCAAAAGCAACTTGAAAACCTACCTGTTTTTCTTTTCCTTTCAGCTAAGAATCCAGAACCACTATATCAACTTCATGATTATACTACTGATATCTTTAGTAAAATACCTTATTTTGGAGCTGAGACTGCATAGGTTAAATTAATGATGCAGTCTGGATAAAAGTATATTGCTAGGAAGCGTGCTGCTGATATGTACAAAGTGCAGAAAACAGATTTTTAAAATAAAGGGGATGAGGTTCCTTAGAAAAACTATTGTGCTGAATTAAAATTAAGTGATCTTAACAGAATACAGAGTCAGAACAGAGATCACAGTGTGGGGAAGTAAGAGAGACAGAGAGGTCACACATTTCTGATAAAATTGATACAGACTCCTGGGTGAAACCTAATTAGAAGTTTTCCTTGGATTTTACTGCTGCTACGACATAACCATAGAGAGGAATACATGTTGAACATGCTGTTAGAACATAACACCATTTCTGTAATGAGACTGCCTTTATTCCTCACTGTGATTCTAATTCACCAGAGGACTTTGCGGAAATTCCATTTTTTCTCTATTAAATGTGTCTGTTAGAACAAACATCAGTATTGCAATTTACCATATAGATGGTGAACTCAATAAGGCAAAACCTGTGTCTTAGTAAAGTTCTAAATACACTCCTATTCAGAAAAATGGATCTGACTTGAATTTGACCATCTTTCATTCTAGTGATAAATTTCATGCATAAAAAGACAAAGTTACAAATTATTATTTTTAAATTACTAAATAATATTAAAATCCCAAATTTAAATTATTCAAGCCAAATCTACATAACTATGCAAAAAGTCGCATAGCAGTCAACAAGAAGGAATAAGCTGCATACAGCTGGGGGAGAAACTGAAGCAACCATGGTGTCCAGAGAAGGGCCACAAGGATGATTAGAGGGATGGAGCAAGAGCTGCTCTCCTATGAGGACAGACTGAGAGAGTTGGGATTGTTCAGTCTGGGGAAGAGAAGGCTCTGAGGAGACCTTATTGTGACCTTCCAGTATCTTAAAGGGGCCTACAGGAAAGCTGGGGAGGGACTTTTTAGGCTGTCGGGCAGTGACAGGACTAGAGGGAATGGATTAAAACTAGAGATGGGTTGATTCAGGTCAGACATTAGGAAGAAGTTCTTCACCATGAGGGTGGTGAGACAATGGAACAGGTTGCCCAGAGAGGTGGTGGAGGCCTCATCCTTGGAAGTTTTTAAGACCAGGCTGGATGGGGCTCTGAGCAACCTGCTCCAGTGGGAGATGTCCCTGCCATTGGCAGGGGGGTTGGAACTACATAATCTTTGAGGTCCCTTCCAACCCTGACAATTCTATGATTCTATTCTTTTCTATTCTATTATCTGGACTGCAGAATCTTGTATTTATGAAGAGTAGGGAAGAACTTAGCTTGATGTCCAGAGCAAACAGCAGTCCATTGTGATGGCGACTAGGAAAAATGTATTTGTTACTACCATGATCTAGAAATCGCAGATAGAATACACTGATGACAGGGTTGAAGTTTTAGTATGGTTTCACACAAATGCACAATATTTGGAAGCTAATGAAGTAAATTGGTCTGCTTATTCATGCTGAAAGACTTCTTGTTTTAGATTCAGATCTAATCCCTTTTTATTTAGTTGCTTTTGTTTTCAAATCAAAAGGAGGACTTGCAGCAGAGTGCTACTTGATCTTTTCTTCCAGAACAAATGTCTTTAGTCAGAAGCCTCTGACATTTAAAACGTTAGGATGACAAATAAATACTTGAAATTACTGAAGCGATATTTACCTAAGTTGACCATTAAAGTTGTACAGAGAATATGAAATCTTAACACTTATGATGCTATGCTTTTGTCGGTAATTAATTCTCTAATTTAGATTTTTAAATAGAATTTTCAAATATTATTTATTTACTTTTAAGAGATGTAGTGAAATCCCTTACCATGTTCTACAGGCTTGCCTCACCATCTGGTAGTTAGAAGTGTGGGTGGGGTACAGTACTTGTTGACTAGCAAAACAGTTCTGCAGTCAGGTTGCATCTTTTGGATCCGCACTGTTGAGGGATGCCAAGCAGAGAAGGTACCCAGTTCTGCTCCTGTGCACTGCCACCCACAAACAGGAGGGTGGTGGGAGTATATACAGTTTGTCTAATTCAGCTGACAACTGTGTATAAACTGTTGATGTCTGGTCAAGACCAGAAAGAATGAGTAGTACCAGACTCTGAATTTTATTCCATAAACTCCTACAAAATCAGTTTTAGACACAAATTCTGGAAGTTAATTTAAGGGTGTAGCATTGGTATGACTTTTTTTTGTTGTGTAGTTGTAAAGGCAGGATTCTTCCTTTAATTCTTAGACTAAAACATCTCAATTGGCTGCAATAGGACAGTGGCACCAATTAAAATTTTAGCAAACAGATGTCCATATCATAAAATGCATTTAGTGGCAAAATAAAATACATAAGGGAGAAACTCTACAAGCTGAAAAAGAACTTCTTTTCCATTGCTCCAAGGGCTGATGCTATACTCCATGATATCCAGAGTCTTGGATATTAAAAGAGGCAGGAGATACTTACATAATTAGTCAGTTCTTGCAGCTAACATACACAAGATAATCTCTACAGTCTTCCTCTAGGTTGACGAATCACTGCTCAATTCCAAATTACATACTCAAGCTGAAAAAGCTTACTTCAGCAGCATTATGTCAGCTACAGGAGAGTCCTTCACTAAACAAATGTCCATAGCAAAAGCAAAATTAAATTCTTCTAAATAAGACACAGAAATATATCCACAGAATAATTCTCCAAATTCTCATCACCCTTGAACAGGCAGTTTTATAACTGTTTCTCAGAAAGTTCACTCTTAGTCAACATATCAGCATTGCTTTTACATTTAAGAAAAGTCTTCCACACCAACAGCCTTAAAATGAGTCTCGAAATCAATTATGCCATTGCTTAATCCAAAGAGTTATCTGTTTTTTCTTCTGAACTACCTTGCAAAATTAAGCAGCTATTTCAAATATGGGTGATATCTTTCCATACCACTCCACATTTTTAATTAGGATTAAAAAAAATAATAAAAATCTTGGAAATATTTGTGCTACTTGTAAAACAGCAACACATTTCACCAAATCTTATCTATATGGCCTTGAAGATATTTTTGCAATCAAGATTTCAATTATAGTTTTGCTCACTGATGTTATTTTTCTCATGGTTTTCATTTAAGAATGCTTTTAACAGAATTTACAAAGTTGGACTGTCTGCAGTCCAAGTATGCTATATTATTACTACTACGTACTATTAGGACTATCACATACCTATATGACAGATGATTATCCTCACTGGATTAGCTCACATTCACATTAGTTACTAGTGGATAGCAGCTCCAAAATTAAGGAAGTGCTGAATTTGGAGGGGGAGGAAAGGAGAAGCTGAGGGAATGATGTTTTCAAAACAGCATTAATTGTCTAGAGCTTCTAAAGCTTCTATGAGTTGTCAATACTATCAGGCTGACTTTACATGGAACACAGTCAGTGAAGATTTCCCAAGCTTCACAGAACTTCAATAAGCCACTCCTGAGTTGTTTTGGTACAGTATTCACTGGTCAATCCATGCGCTTCCCAAAGGGGTAAGAGCAAGCCAGTATATATCATCCTACAGTAGGAGGAGTATTTTCAAATGAGACATTATTTCAACTAGGCAGTTATGGATTAAATAAAATAAGAGTCATTCCTCAAGACCAACAGCCAGAAGAAGTTATACCTATAATGAAAGTGTATATAAATAAGAAGTATACACCACTGTGGAAGATTTTAACAATGACAGTTATTGCTTTTAATCTTTATCATTCTTCCAATTAGTGATTTAAATTCTGATGGTGATTCCTGCAGCTGGTGGTGGTTATACAAACACTCTTGCCTAGAAACCATATCTAGCTAAGGAAGCAACCCAAGCTGAAATAACTTGCAGACTAGCAGAGTATCAAATATACTTATCCCATACTTCCTTCCCTATGGATATTGACTTATTGCCACTGTTGGAGACAGGACAGTAGAGGACACGGTAGACAAGTCTGACATATACTGATAGACTATAAAGGGTTATTCTTTTTGGTCCCAAATACTAAAAGAGTTTCTGCAACTTCTGTTAGCTTCATATATTCAGATATCTTTTTTAAGATAGTTATGCAATGGATAGCCTTTTTAGTTGCTGGTAGAACTCATCAAAGCAGAGAAAGGGATTTACATCATCTTTGCACCTATAACTGCCAAAATTCACTATAAAAATGAGACTATTATTCTGTGGCTCAGGATAACCAGGGATTTCTCTAGCAGTGCCTTGAAAATATTGAGGTGAAGAACTACACAGCTGCTCTGGGCAGTCTGTTCTAAATTTAACTGTTGTTATTGTGAAAAAAAAAATGCCTTCTATCAAGTTAGAATCTCCTCCTGTTTCAATGAATGTCTTTTTTTCTTACAAAAGGGCCAAGACCACCAGCTTCAGTCCAAAGAATGAGAAAATCAAGGGTATACTTGTGTTTGGGCACCATTTCTAGGTTTCCATTAACCAAGTGGCCTGTTTTCGTTTTACTAAACTACTACAGGATAATTTGTGAGTGTTTGGAGACCAGTGTGAAGAAAGACAGATTGACTTTATAATCAGTTCTCTGAATTATAGATAAAAAAGATAAGGAAAAAAGAAAACAAAGTTTCACACCATCAGCATCATCACAAAAGAGGTAAGAAAAAAAAGAAAAAAAAACAAAACCCAAACAGAAAAGCAGTTGCTGCTTGTCAAAATTTTTCTCTGGATAGTTTGCTGTGAGCTACAGATATATATTCAGTATTATAGCTTCATAATCACCACTAAATGTAACGAATAAAGAAAGGGGAGCCACAAAACTGACAGTTTGAATAAAGAGCTTCTGTGAACATTGCTGAAAGCTATTTGCATTTGTCATCTACAAGAAGAATTCAACACAAGCCTTTTGGGGATCTTCTGTCTATCCTTTGAGTGATGAAGCTGGAAGAGGATTTTCATTCGCTAGTTAAAGTTTGCCTTCATGGTCTTCTACTTTGAAATGTATTGCCAAGTAATTCTATAGGCATTTATTACATTGTCTTCTAACTTGTATATATTTTTCTCATTAAAAATGATGTTAAATATTATTGTAAAATATTATATACATATATGTATATAAAATTTCTCCTTCATAAAAGACACCTTTTCAGGCATCCAAAACCTCAGCTGACACCAATAGAAAAATTCATCATTTTCACCATTTTTTTTATATGTATGGGGGTAGGGAAGAAATTTATTGCCTTCAGTTTGCAATTTTACGGTGCAATAAATCTTCTTGCCATGAGGTGGGGAATATAAATTTAAAATAGGTGAAGTCTGTCAAGAGAGGTAACTTTCATGTGTGTCATTGCTCTCTCAATATCATCTCACATATCATTTTCTAGTTCAAGTATTGCCTGTCTCTGCAAGAAGGTTCCTCTACCTTCATATCTATGGAGAGGTAAAACCAGTCTGAGGTCAGTGACAGATCACTAATAACTAGAATACAGCAGACTATAGGATAATACCTCCCTTATGTTTTTTTCTAAAACTATATTAAAAAAAAAACAAAAAAAACCCCAAACAAACAAAAAAAACCAACCAAACAAAAAAAAGCCTGTTTTGATGTGGAAGGACACTTTTCACTGCACATAACACTACAGTTGTGTAGTTGATCTCAATACGAAATGTTAATGAGCTCTGAGAAATGCTTAAAACCAGGATCCCAATGACAAATGAGCGTAGCTCTCAGCTACACTGCTGTTGATCAACAACTTAAAGAAACCACTAACTTACTGCTTCCTTTCAGTACCTATTCAATATATCTGTCTCAAATAGAAGCAGTTTTTATACTCCACACCTTTTGTGTTTTTCATTTTACAATTCTGAAAATAAAGATCACAGAATCACAGAATGGCAGGGGTTGGAAGGGACCTCTGGAGATCATGTAGTCCAATCCCCCTACTAAAGCAAGTTCACCTAGGGCAGGTTGCACAGAATTGTGTCCAAGTGGGTTTTGAAAGTCTCCAGAGGAGACTCCACAACCTCCCTGGGCAGCCTGTTCCAGTTGCTCAAAAGTAAAGAGGCTTTTCCTGATGTTGAGGTGGAACTGCCCGTGATCCAGTTTGTACCCATTGCCCCTTGTCCTGTCACTGGGCACCACTGAAAAGAGACTGGTCCTTGTACGAGATATGCTCCAGACCCCTAATCATCTTTGTAGCCCTCCATTGGACTGTGTCCAGTAGTTCCCTGACTCTTTTGAACTGGGGTATTAGAACTGAACACAGTACTCCAGATGTGGCCTCACAGGAGAACCTCCCCTCTACCTGCTGGTCACACTCTTCTTAATGCACCTCAGGACACCATTGTCTTTCTTGGCCACAAGGGCACATTGCTGGCTCATGGTTAACTTAACTTATTATCCACCAGGACACCTAGATCCTTCTCTGCAGAGCTGCTTTCCAGCAGGTCAGCCCCCAAACTGTACTGGTGCAGAGGGCTGTTCCTCCCCAGGTGCAGGACCCTACGCTTGCCCTTGCTGAACTTTATTAGGTACCCCTCTTCCCATCTCTCCAGCCTGTGCAGGTATCACTGGATGGCAGCACAGCCTTCTGATGTGTCAACCACTGCTCCCAGTTTTGTATCAACAACAAACTTGCCATGGGTACACTCTGTCCCTTCTACCAGGTCACTGATGAACACAATGAATATGTCATTTCATTGACCCTGTTTAGCTGACAGATCTATAAACAGCTGATACCGGCAAAAATTTGGGAGACTTTTTCAAGGGAAGAGAGATACTAAATACAACTGCCAAGAAGACAGCTTTATAAATATAAATACAGCTTCCACTGAAACACAACTTTCAGTTTTACCTTAGTTCATAATGGTCAACTGAGACTTTTTTTTTTACCTTTGCTAAATAAAGAAAAATTTAGTAAATCAAAATATAATTAAAACAGGAAAATATATAAAGATCACCAGTGCTTCTCTTCTCAGTTCTTCCTGAGCATAAAGCCTATATAAAAAGCTGCTGAAAAGACTAGAATTTTTTTTTGTGAGGAATTCTATGTTCATACTCAGAATCAGAAGAGTAGCAAGGTACATTTAACTGCTGTGTGTTCTCCCATCTTTGAACTCTGTTCTTTTTCTGCAAGAGTGTATACAGCTGGCAGTTAGAAAAGATTAATGAATTTTTCCGACAGACTGTGGTTTTTTGTGACAACTTTATATTTTCACTGGTTTTACATATGTGAACCTCTAGAGCTAGTAAAACCAAGTTCTTTCTGCATCCCATGGAGTAGTAGCAAAAAAGCACCTCACTGTATAAGTATCTTTTTTAAAAAGTATCTTTAAAACTCAACGGTACATTTCACTGATGTTCACTGAGCACGCTGCTCAAGAAACATCCATGTTTAAATGTTCTCATGGTTGAATACATGGAAAACAGCTTATCCCCAAAATGCCCAGATATGGCAACTGTGTACTTGCTGAGCGCTGGCCAAGTTCTGTCTTCTGCTTAAGTATCAATGGCAGCAGGTAAAATAAAAAAGCTGCCAAGAATTCTCACAATGTATAGGATTGTATGTACTCAAAAGCGTGGAAGGCATCAACATGACAACTTTTTTTGAATATATAAGTTATGCAGGAAACAGTGTTGCTAGCCAAATAAACCAACCTATGCTTAACAATGTGGAATAACAAATATCCCCCCTGCCCCCCATGATAGTATCTGTCGCATGTTATCTAAACTGAACTTCTCTAAAAGTATGAACATTCTCAGGTGTTTATAGACAAAACATTTTTCAAAAATACATTACATACTACTGACTTAGGCTGGCAACAAAAACTGGGAGAGCTATCAACATAATGTAGGGGCTGAAGTTATCTATATTTAAGTATTCTTTACAAGCAGAACACAAGTACTGGAATTTCATGGGCTTTTATGTGCATTAATCTCCAACAGAAGGATTTCTAGAAACTTTTTAAAAAGTGAAGTATCTATTTGCAATGTTTTTTCCCCTCCCAAGGATACAGTGGCATATTGGGAAAACATCCCATAAAGATACAATTCAGTTTGAATTTGGCTTTCTTAACTATGTGCTGTATCTGCTGATTTGGAAATTAAACAAAAAACAAAAAACAAACAAACAAAAAACCACCAAAAACAAACAAACAAACAAAACACCAACAAAACCAAAAAACAGCTTGCTGGGGCTCAGTGTGTAAAACTATTACATGTTTCTAGGCCTTCACTTTTCAAAAGACTTATTTCAAAGACAATTTAAAAGCCTTGCAGGCTTTATTAGAAAAGGTGGTGCTTATAGCATCTTCTTCCTTCAGTTCTCTTATTTTTACTGAAGAATGTAATGAAGTATCACGTTCCACACTGTAATGAAAACACAGATAACTAGCTGAGCTCAAATGTCCACAGCTGTTTCAACTTTTTAATGCTGCTGAATTGTCAAGATTATCATATGCATCTCTGAGTAAATTATATGGACAAATCAAAGTACACTTAATAGGTAGCTTAGTGTTCCAGTATTATGTATAGAGCTTCTGGGAGCCTTAAAACACAAAAACACATGAAAGTGCTAATTTACACCTATTATTCCTTCAGACATATCCTGGAACAAAGTCTAAAGCAACAAGAGGAAGTATAAGTCAGGTTCTGAAACCTACAAAATAAAATTTCACTTCAGTATGATTTTTTGAGATGTTCTTATTCATACAAAAATATCTAGCAGATCATCAAGCTGACAGTTTTAACAGAAATGCTGTATTTAAATTGTACCTGTAAGTTGTGGCAAAGTGCTATCCATATGCATAAAACACTCATAGTCTAAAAGGTACTCATAACATGCAAAACAAACAAAACAAACAAAACAAACAAAACAAACAAAACAAACAAAACAAACAAAACAAACAAAACACACCCAAAGTATTCTAAGTTCTGCAGTTCAGATATCTTAGTAACAGTTCATCTAAATGTAGCTCATTTGGCCTTACTTAAAAGAAACATTCAAATAGAGTAATTCTAGCAAACAAATACCTGTAACATTGGGCTAAAAGCCATTTACAAGCTTTGAATTCGTTTGATGAAATGACTAATCTTATTCTAATAAAAAGTATTCATTCATTCATCATTATTATTTCTTCCAAAGGGATAACATAATAATTAATATTCATTAAAATAACTGTTAGGTTCTACAGAAAGAATTACTTCCAAGAACTGCATTGTTGGTTTATAAACTATTATGGTGATAGAATATTACTACTAAAGATAGCATGTTAAATTCATCATGGAGTCTATAAAATTATTACATTCTATACTACTTCTTTTTTTTTCCCCAATTGTTAAACTCTTTAGAAGCTAGTTCAGCAGCACTCACTTGTCAGAAAACAAGTAACAGAAACTATCCTGCATGTTTTCGCACTCCTTTTCATCAAGAAAACCTATGCTATTACTTTACTTCTAAGCCTTTATGAGTAAAATAACTCTTCTCTTCTTAGGATAGAAAGAAACATCTGTAAGAACTAGTCCATGTGACTTCCAAAATGGCCTGCTTTATTTCAGTCCAAGATTTTTTTGCATTCTCTCCTGTCTAGTATTAAGTTATGGTTTATGGTGGGGACTTCTACCATTTCCATTGAAACATTTTTCCAGAGATAAACACTTCATCTTTCTTCGTGCTTTCTTATTTTGTTTCACATCATTTCCAGTTTTACTCCCATATACAGTGTTATTTAACATTGGATGTGGTATTAAGTACATTTCAAATGTAAGGTGACAGTTATCTAGACAAACATGTTAATGAAAACTGTATAAAGTTAGACCTCTTGGTCTTCTTTTTATAAGGCAACCTCTGTCAACTACTTATAATATTTTTCCTTGAAGTTTATCCAGCTTATCTTTTAGTCATGGTATGTCCACAATGAAACATAACATTCTATGAAGACTTGCACTGTGGCATACAGACAGAGACAGTATTATCTGCTGGTCCTCAGCTATACAGTCCCTATAGATTCCACCTCCAACTGCACTGGACTTTTTGCTGACACACATTATGATAAACCTATGCCTAGACTACAACCACACTATCACAATGGCATTTCACTGCTATGTTTCATTCTCATGGTGAATACTTGTGTAAATCAACTTTCCGGAAATCCTCTGGTCTAAACACAACAAACTACTGTCACATGGCAGCAGGTACTGTAGCTTGTTTGAAGGATAACATTTCAGCTGATCTTAAAACCTTTTCTTATCAAGATGATTAAACTGTGTCTACTCACTACCAATCACCAAATTTTCACAAACATTGAAAGAACCTAAAAACCTTAAATTTGGTTGAAAGTGTTGAAATGGTTCAGAGGCTATTTTTGGAGGAAGAAGGAACTGCTGGGAAAATGGGTAATCAGTTTGACTCTGTAGCAGGCTAAAAATTAAGTATGTATGAAAGTACATCACACCCCCTCATCATAAATTACCCTTCCCAACAAAGAAATGCTTTAAATAAGTGAAAATTTTATCTTTTAATCAGAATAAGCCATAGGAAAAAACAGCAACTGGAGATTTCTGCATGAAATCATATCACAATTATTGATCTATGCAGTGCTCTCACAAGCTGTGGTTATAAAGAGAAACAGTTACCAGTATTAGAAAAGAAATTTGGGTAATGGAACATAGCATGCAGAGTGACTGTGTAGCCCATAAACAGAAAGTAAGATCAAG
Source organism: Megaceryle maxima (assembly GCA_024605025.1). Taxonomy (NCBI): domain Eukaryota; kingdom Metazoa; phylum Chordata; class Aves; order Coraciiformes; family Cerylidae; genus Megaceryle; species Megaceryle maxima. The sequence continues at coordinate 24,615 of JANHGN010008883.1, forward strand.
GAACATTTTATTCTCCTCGGTAGAGATGATGAGAGACACAAAATTGTACCTCTAATTAACACTTAAATGAGAGTTTCCTCAAAACACCACATAAACACCTCAACTTTAGCACAAAAAGTCAAATCTTACATAGCATTGTTCTGTGTATCAGTTTTCCAACATTTTAGCATAATTACATTTCAGACAGATCAAGTTAGTTGACCAACTAACATAGAACTTTCTCACCTACTTCTTCATGATACTTGAGGGGTCTGCTCTTCTTCAGTTTCCCAACAGCTCTTCAAGATTAGCCAAGATCTCAAAGAATTATGATGGAACTCTCCATTACATCCCAGTATCAAAATTTAATTAATTTCCCAGAGTTTTTCTAAAATTTCTGTACTCATATTTAATTACAAAAGCAGGCATCACAATCATGACTCAACTAACTAACATATCTCTTGATCTCTTGTCAATACGTTCCCTTCTTAAGTAACAATCCTTTTTGTGAAACAATGAAATAGCAGGTATAGATGAAAGGAAGCATTCTCTAAAACCATGTACAATTCACTGTGTCTCTTTTGGGAAGGTCTTTGAGACAGCACGATAATAAAGACTGTCACCACTAACTTGAAGCAGATTGTTTCTGGTGACTTACAAGCTGGAAAAAGACTTCAGAATTAATTACTAATTCCCTGAAGAAATCTGTTCCTCAATTTTTAATGTATTAGGTGTAAGCACATCCATTTAATACATTTGGTATTCTAAACATACACATTGCTGGATATTTTTTTAAGATCAAGGACATAACCAATTAAAAGGAATGTAATTAATATAATAGTAGAATAAAACCTAGCATGAAGTAGAATTTAAAACCACCACAACTACAAAGCATAATTATATAAACTGTCTCTAAAAATAAAACAGTGTCTACTGTTATTTTACGATGACAGAGTTTATAAAAAAATCATTAGCAAATTGATCACTCAATCCCAAATACAAACATGTTTTATACTTACAGTGATATGTTTTTATCTGAACCACTCTGCACAGTGCTGCATGGCCAAATTCAACAATAAGCATCAGATATTACTTTTGACATTCATTATTTTGTTTCTGTACTATATTGTCTTCTCCAAGAATGGTGGGTTACATCTCAAACTACTCAGAACTATTAACCTGTCAATTCAGAAGAAAACAATTTCTGCCACTTTAAAATGACAGTGCTGTCTCATAGCTCTTTCACTTCCTCCCTTCCATGTTTTTTGTGTGCAGGAACTAATATTGCTGCTCTTGGCAGATATACATTTTTAATTATTTTCTAACCCTTCACATCTACTTAAATCACACCAAAAAATAATTAAAAATAAACCAAATCAGAACAATCTAGTCCAAGCACTTTTTAAGTCTGTGGGCTCTAACTTCTGCTTCATGACTTATGTTAAAATACTCAATCAGTTCACCTCATTCCCTGCAAACCAGTTTCCATATCAAAAAGCCCACTGTCACACACAGTACTAGCCAAGTACCTTGAAGGTGGCATCCAGTGCATTCAGCTGTTTGCAAAGCTTTTTTAACATTCTTCAATTATTCTGTCATTGGAAAGACTTTTATGCTCTAGCCTGTCATTTTAAATATTACTCAAGCACACTTTTTAAATACAAAGACATCAGTACTGTATTCTTGTTCTCTGTTCTGATTGCAGGCAGGCAAGTATCACTGTTTCCATGATTTTGCCTGTGGAGTAGAACTGACAAGTAATGTCCCAAAAGACTGCTTACTGAGAGACTGCAAGATTTAAGTAACATTTTATCCTCACACCTAGATCCAAATAACTGGACAAAAATAGCTGCCAAAGTCCTAGTTCTGATGTGACAGGGAATGAGAATAATAATAAATGTGGTATAAGTAAACTTAGAAAAGTAAAATAAAGAATATTTACATCTAGAACAAATCAACTAACTAACTAAATAAAAGTTCCTAAATAATGTGAAAAGACCCAAAGACATCAGTGATGCAATCTAACAGGAAAAAGAAAAAGAGAGAGAGAGAAGAAGAGAGAGAGAGAGAAGAAGAGAGAGAGAGAGAGATTGAAGAAGAGAGAGAGAGAAGTGAATGTAGATTGGATAAGAAAATTGCATCTCTGTGATCCTGAGGGCCACTGGGGCATGGTTTGGAACCTGATGCTTCCGAAGATTGATCTAATCTGCAGATGCTTTACCTATAACTGTTGTTTAAAAGACCTCAATAACATGGCATCAATAGCTTCTCTGCCTAGTTAGAACAAAAAAAAATCAATTATTTCACAGGAGCTGAAAAAGTTGGCATGTACCTTGTTACACCAAACACTTACTACACTTAACTACCCAAACTATGACCGGCAGATTGTACAATGCTTTAAGAGTATTTGAAGAGCCAGTTAAGGCAGCCTTGCAATTACTTTTCCTCACTAAGAAGAAACATAAGCATTAAGCTTTAAGGTATGGAACTTGAATATTTACACATTATGAGGACTGACTCTTGAAACTGTTTTAGGATTTAGCAGTTTCTAGGTATTAGTGTCAATCATTATCATTTTGGCACTAGGAAATCACAAGTAACAATTTCAAATTACAGGCAACATACATTTTATTCAACTACCAAATGCCTGAGTTCTTGAATCTCCCTTTTAATTCAGAAGGGCCACCAGTAGCTCCCCCAGTAGTTTGGAATATTTAATTACTTTTTACAAGCACACAGGCCAAGCATTCTGTCAGGAATGTTTTTGTTACTGCTGAGCAGTGATTATAGAGCATCAAGGTCTTTTCTGCTTCTCTCACTGTCTCCACAGTGAGTAGGCTCGGGGTGCAGAAGACACTGGGAAGGGACACAGCTGGCACAGCTGACCCCAACTGGCCAGTGGGATATTCCAGATCATATGACATCATGCTCAGCATATAAAGCTGAGGAAAGAGGAAGAAAGCGTGTGTGTGCATTTGGAGTGACAGCATTTGTCTTCCCAACTATCCATGAGGTGTGATGCAGCCTGGCTTTCCTGGAGATAGCTGAACACCTGCCTCATGATGGGAAGTGGTGAATGAATCCCTTGCTTTGCTTTGCTTGTGTGTGGCTTTTGCTTTACCTATTAAACTGTCTTTATCTCAACCCCAAGTTTTCTCACTTTACCCCTCTGATTCTCTTCCCTATCCCCCCAAGGGTGGGGGGACTGAGTGGCTGTGTGGTGCTTAGTTGCAGGTTTGGGCTATACCATGAACTTAGGATACAACATTCTGTCAAGTGTTTCTCCTTACTGGCATGTATTTTGTAAATTAAAAGTTCTGATGAAAACAGAAACCAATATTAGAGTACAGACTGAATGCTGTGCAACATTCTTAGTTTGTGTGCCATTCACTGTAGTTTTCTTCTTCTATTCCCTATGCCAAATAAACTTTGCTTTATTTGAAGAGAAACAACAGAACCTGGATGTTGCAGAGAAGGTGGAACAAGCCCATACAGGCATGAGAAATGTTTGGATCTGCAAGTATTCAGCTGAACATATTGTAAACATATTTCCTTAATAAAGGAGTAGTTAGGGTAAGCAAAACTTAACTAATAATTTTGCAAATTAAGAGAGATCCAGAACTGTGGCAGATAATCAATTCCTTAATTGATTTCTGGTGTTAGCATTTCAATCAGCAGAAATTCTCAGTTTAGATGGCAAGCCCAGAATATATCAACTACTATTAGATAAATACTGAGCTTGTATTTTCCCACTACTTAGAATTTTACCCAGATTACACATCATCCATTTTGTTCACAATACAGTAACTCAATAAACAGGCATGTTTGTTGTTTATACACCATGCAACATTAAAAAAAAATCAGTACACTGCTGTCCTGGTTTGAGCAAGAACAGAACTAATTCTGTTCAGTGATTTTACTTTTCAGCTCAGTTCTTCTAACTAGCTGCACGTTCTGAAGTCAGCAGCCTGTTCTCACAGGCAGTGTCTGCTGCTGGCAGTGATAACACCCCATGCTTAGAGTTACTACCAAGGATTAGTGTGCAGACCAAGGTCCTTGCTGGATCTTGTGTACCACACTGGGGGGTACAGGAAAGGCCACACGTGCAGGGAGGAGCAGACAGGGCAGGAGATCCTCAAACTGACCAATGAGGGATTCCATCCCATATATGTCATATTTGGTATAAAGCTGAGGGATCGGGAGGGTCTCAGGCTCTATAACTGCTTTGCCAGCTTTACTTGGCTTGGCTCAGGTCCTCTTTCGGTTCCTTCCTCAGAGCATACAAGGAGGTCTCCATTCTCCCTTCGATCCCAATCAGTGTCCTGAATCCGGTACCAGAATCCAGCCCCTGAACACAGCTCCTGTCTGCTGCAGGGCCAAATCTGGGACTCCCCCAGTGCCTGCTCCACAGCATCAGTGGTGACAGTGATGTAATTACCATCAGGGAGGTTGGGTTCAATACTGGTTTTGTATATATTTGTACATATTCTATTTTTATTATTATTATTTTCATTTACATTAAATCTGTTCTGGTTTCCTTTTGTAGTCACTCAGTCTCTCTCCCTTATTCCCTTTCTCTTCCCCCTTGGGGAGGGAAGGGGGTTAACAGAGAGTGGCTCTTATAGGTCTGAGGGGCTGCCCTGCCCCTAAACCCTGGCAACTGCCCTGCCCACAATTACTTTGAGATAATCTGACATGCATATAACACTCTCAATTACATACACTGTTTACATATTGAGGGGGACATTTTGTATAGGAAATGTTTTCTATTGCACACTCCTGAGAAAACAAAACACAAGTCAGTAGTAACTTAAGAACTGAGGTAGTTATATTGGTACCACAACTTAATGCAATATGGTTCCTCACTTTGGCTTTCTCACAAATGGGTTGCCAAAAGAAACTGCAGCTCATTCAGCATACTTAATAATTTATTCTCTAAGGAAAAATTTAGATCAGTCATTTATGCATTTACTAAGCTTATATTGCAAACAATGTGTGATGCTTTTCCATCACTGAACATTTCAAACTTCAGAAAATATTTTTTTCAGTTTAATTATTAAAACCAAATGTCTACTGATCCAAACCAAACCAACTACCATTTTCAAGTATTTTTCAGAAGATAAGTTGTTCACACATACAATGTAACTTGACATTGAAGCCACAATTACAAAGAAGGGCAATGAAGATGGTGAAGGCTCCAGAGAACAAGTCTTATGAGGAGCAGCTGAGGGAACTGCAGTGGTTTAGCCTGAAGGAGGCTCAGAGGAGACCACCTCTATAACTTTCTGAAAGGAGGTTGTAGTGGAGGTGGGGGTTGGTCTGTTCTCCGAAGTAACAAGTGATATGACAAAAGGAAGTGGTCTCAAATTGCCCCGGGGGAGGTTTATATTGGACAATAGGAAAAACTTGGTCATCAAAAATGTTATCAAGCATTGGAACGGGCTGTGCAAGGAAGTTGTTGCATCACTATCCCTGGAATTATTTCAAAGAGGTAGATGTGGTGCTTAGGGCACCTGCATGGATTAGTGGTGGACTTGGTAGTGTTAGGTTTGTAGCTGGAATTATGATCTTAAAGGTCTTTTCCAACCTAAATGATTCTACAAGCCATTAAAATTAATTTTTATTATTTCCATATCTCTTTTTATGAATGGAATACATATCTGTAAGGATATAGAAAAATGAGTAAGTTACTGCACAACCATAGTTACTTCAGTTTTGCACCTATTGGACCCACAGTAACAGCCACGTGCAAGAATAAGCAACAACAAAACAGGCAGGCAACCAACTACTGCAGAGTAGCTGTGGGTAACTTGCACCTTGTTCCTTTACTCCATTGTAACTTGCCTGTCTGCTCAGAAAAGTAACCATGAAGTCACTGGACGGAATGATGTACAGAGCAGTACTTACCATGAGTACAGAATAGTTCCCACTACTGATGCAAGTTTGCTGTTTTCCTGCTTTTGCTTTGCAAGCCCAAAGTCAGCTACAATAAAGAAAAAAAAGATTTGTATGTCAATAACCACCCTTTGTGCATAACAATCAGTGCTGGTCCACAACAGCTGAAAAATTAAAGGAGGATGGAAGGGAGGTTTGGCTTATTTTTTATCTGTCACATTTTGTAGTACTGGACCATACTTCCTACCTCCACATTAATGAACAACTCAAGTTTGAGTCAAGCCTACCTTCTTTAAAAATATTATAAACACACTTTGCCCTTGAGTTAAGACAGTCCTCAGGCAGTTCAGGCCAGGGAATATTAATTTCAGAAGGACCAGAGATTTTTGCAATGTGGGTATTTTCCCCTATTAATTAGGCTTAGTCATTCTAAATTCCCTCCTTTGGAATTCTTCACATAATATTCTATGAAGAAAGAGTATTAAGACAGAACATCAATCAATAAATCCTGGTGCTTGAAAGCTTTAGGAAAGGAAAGAGGAGAGCTGGACATCTCAGTTCTGGAAATAGTCTATTTTAGTACAACAGTAGTGATTGATTACACGGGGGAAAAACAAAACAAAACAAAACAAACCACCAAGGGAAAAAAAGTCAGCCAAAGAAAGTAAATATATCCTCTATCCTCTTCATTTTAGGCTCAGGTGCTCAGAAATGGGGGGGGGGGGGATGGGGTAGGAACACAAACCACAAAACACCACCACCAAAGAAACCACATTTCACAGGCAATAGCTTTTCCCAAAATCTGCTAAACCATCTTGACACCAGCAAGAATCTCCTAAATGCAACTGATGCTGCAAGAGCTGAGGAATATAAAGCACAGTATATTCAGCTTTACATTAAACTTACATGCTTTTTCTTACATCTTTCAAGCCCAAGATGCAGAATTGAATGAAACAGAACTGACCAATATCAAACTGCATCAAACTAGTGAAACTGAATATTTTAATTTATTTGGGCATCTGTCTGCAGCTTATAATTCAGTCTATAACTTCTAATATTGAAGGATTCTGTATTGGCATTTGGTGCCAAAAGTTATTCTAACAACTACAAACAAAGGAAATAATTTCTCAGTACTGTGAGAGGACTGCCTGCCCTACCTTTAAATGAAGATATGACCAAATAAAAGATGACCCCTATTAACTGGTATTCACTGTTTTGGCTGTGAACTGAGGCTTGATTAATGAGCATCCCCTGTGACAACTCATATTTGGCAGTTTCCTGAAACAGCTTCACACCCTAGTGGGGTGTCTTTTAGAAGGTGTAACGAAATTGTGAAAGATAACTCAATACTTGCTCATCTTTTTATGAACTTTACCCAAGTGTCAACTTTTAGCACAGAAAGAAACTTAAATAACTCTTTGATCTGATCTAGTGATTCTTATGTTATAATCTTATTTGGCACTTCTGAAATTAAAAATCCTACTTAAAGAAAGTATTCTTCCTGAACCATCTCGATTTACTACAGGTAATTCTTCCAGGGCTACACTAAGCATTAAGACATAGCTGTTAAGTACAGAAATAGGCCCTTCCTCAGAAGCAAGACCCAACCAATTCATACATATCTGTGTGAACGTAGATGCATCTGATCAAAAATGTCACCAATTTCAGAATGAAATACAAGATTTAGAACTTCTAAATATTTTCCTAGAGCTTCCATTCTCACACAAAAAAAGTAACCTACCAATTAACAGAAGTGCTGTGAGTACTTGCTGGAAGGAACTAAATGCTGACAACATCATGATAAGTATCAGTAGAATAAAGGTAGCCAGAGAAAGATGGAAAAAAACCACCCTTAAAAAAATCATATTCAGAAGGCCAGTGAAAGTTCTGAAAAACAGTAAATTAGAAGAACCAAAAAAAAAAGGCTGATAAGACCAAAGGCAGAGATAGCACAAAACAGGAGGAAGGGGGAGGGCAGGTAGACACCATCACCATCAGGATGCAGAAATGCATGCTGCATCAGTCCATCCAATGAGGAAATTATAAACCCATCCTTAGTGATTCAGATCAAGATTCTATGAGAAAGATAAGCTAGTAACACTCTGCCACAAAAAAGACCAGTCCTGCCCCTCACTTGCACTCTCTCTGGAAATCACCTCATCTGGCACTTGGGTCTCGATGAGCTTAGCCCATCCTTTTTCTAGGCTAGTTTCATGCTGCCTTAATCTAGTCCCAGACCTGATGCTGCAGTCCTAAAAGCATTTATTTGTCTACCATCTGTTGCCCTCTGTAGTCTTGCAGTGCAAGTTAGAGAAACAACTTCATCAACTCCCCAAAATAACAAACACCCTCATTTTGACTGTTAGATTATCTCACCTTCCTCAAAAGTAAAAATTACTCCTTTTGGACCAAAAATAAAACAAATAGTGGTTATTTTGTAGTACAGCTGAAGAAAAAACCAAAATGGTTGGTGGATGACAAATTTCCATGAGGAAGCACAGTTGGAGCTTTAATAGCACCACTGGAAAGAGTCATCTACCCACACAAAAAAAAAGATAGTAGTCTGTTGCTGAAAAATAATGGTTGTTTTCATCTGCACATGTCATTTTCCAAAAAGTAATACTTTTACCCCGTCAAACATTACTTTATTTTTTCAGGTTAATGTCAATTACAAGCATATCACCACTACAACTTACCATCCTAATGCATAAGAGTTTGTAAATTGAGGACAATGGTAGCTACACCAAGATAACAAACAAATTTTCTAAAATAAAATGTCCATGGTAATATTTATTGGTGCTTCGGCTACTATGCAACCTCAACAGATGTGATGTCTTGACAGCTAATTTTGCTAAAGGCTGGAATCCTGGCATCCTTCATTGAAGATGAAGATTATTTTCAAGTCTGTTCAAAAACTAAATTTCACCATTTGATGGATCTATAACCTGTGCCTAGACAAGCACTTTCCCCAGCAGCTCAGTACCAATAGTTAAATATCTCCACATTATTATTATATTTGACTAGATCTTCTACTCTGATTACAAACATTAAGCCCTGAGGGTTTTTTCCTCTGTATATCAGGAATCAGGAAATTTTTTTTTAATTAATTAAAAAAATAGTCAAAGAACCATGCGAGGCAGTCCTCAAATAGGAAGAGAGCACAAAATGATACAGTCATAATCCTTTGGATTCTGAAACACCCTTCTTCATTTGTTTTCACTTGTTTACATTGTTTAGAGTATCAAATTCAGCACATATGTGAACTTCAGACCTATTTAAGTCAAATTTTCACTGTGTTCCCTCCCATTGAATACTTTCTTCTTCTACCCTGAAAGGCTCAGGCAGGATGAGACAAAAATCACTCTGCTTCTCTTCAGCAAGTTTGTAACTGTAATCACGGAAGTTTGTCAGTAGCTTACTGAGCTGCAGTGATCTGGAAGTTAAAAATGGAACTTTGATGTTATTTTCCATAAAAGCATTGCAAAATATCTTGACTTTAGGCTATTTAATTAACAGTAGTACATACTTATTCTACTCTTCCATCAGTAGAATAGGAACAGGATTAATTTCTCATCATTCCCAAATATACTTTCTAGGTATTCTACCTTTCTCCTTTCTGTGTACTAATGCTAATGCTTTCTAAACTTATTCCACTATCTAAAAGTTTTGTGAAGCTTTTAGCTTCTGCACTAAGAACATTAGCACTGATCCACATCTTGAACTGAGATTTGTAGAAAGAGATGTAACTGTGGTATTAAGACACCAATAGTTTCCAGAATCTTTGATTTACATTGTGAATGTAAACAAGTGGAAAATTCCACTCAGCCTGTTATAGAAGCTTTGAAAATGAAGTACTACAAGCATTTACTTCAATCTTAGTAACAGTTCTGAAGACTGGATAAATGACCTATATAATCTGCCAAAAAACTAGAACTGATCCAAGTGACTCTGGAAAGTAGTGACACACAGCAGACACTAGTTATGTCCACTTTACATCCTGGCCACTGCTTCTCCGGGCTTGGCACAGAATCAAGAGACAAGAAGGTCTTTTTAAAAGTGCACTCAACAAGCAAGTATTTTGAATTACAAAATTAACAGGTAGCTTTCTTCCAGCATCCACCAGCTCTTTTAACTTTCAAGTCTTACCTGCTTTACCATTCTGACACTTTGTGGCTGCCTGCAATGATTAGAATTATATAAGATAGGTGAGTTGTCTGAAAATGAGAATCCTGCTGATATATAATCCTAGGTTTCAGTTCCACACAGATCCTTTATGCTGCTATTGTATCATGCATATTAGTCACAAAGCAGAGCATGCCACCCAAAAAAGCATATGGAACCCTTCACAGTTCTCCTTGATATCAGACCTGAGAGGTGTCAAAGTGATTCCACACAGCCCTCTTTGACCATCAAGATCTAAATCTTGCTGCAACCAGATAACACCGAGGAAAAGTGATGATCTACAGAGTGTTCTGTTTTGTCCTACAAATGGATGCAGCTGCTTGTTATTGGAAGTGTAGAAGTGAGAAAACTCATGGGCTGAAATAAGAGCAGTTTAATAATTGAAATAAAATAATAGTAAATTGTAATGAAAAGGAAAATAACAAGAAGAGAGAGAAATAAAACTCAAGAAATAAAACAAGTAATGTAAATGAAAAATAACTGCTCACCACCAACCAATGCCCAGCCTGCTCCCGAGCAGTGGCTCCCTGGCCAGTTTTTCCCCTAGTTTATATGCTGAACATGATGTCATATGGTATGGAATATCCCTTTGGCCAGTTTGGATCAGCTGTCCCAGCTGTGTTCCCTCCCAACTCCTTATACTGCCCTACCAGTGAAGGCTAGGAGCACACGAGAAGCTGAGAAGTCCTTGACTCAATGTAAGCACTGCTCAGCAACAACTAAAACAGCAATGTGTTATCAGTATTATTCTCATCCTGAATCCAAAACACAGCACTATACCAGCTGCTCTGGAGAAAATTAACTCTATTCCAGCCAGAACCAGGACACTGGTCCATTGGAATATTGCTTTAGTTAGATCAAGAAAAGTTTTAGACGGTTCTGAGATTTAAAAGACTGAACTGTCTCTTTAGGATGACCGTGCAGCTTGTAAACACAGAACTACAGTTCTGAGTTCATCTTAGAGCAGACCTTCTCCTTTTATAAAAGCTGACAGGCTAAATCCTCTGCAGAGGAAGATTAAGTTTTCTGAATATTTGAGCATACACTTCCACCTTCATCTGACTTTTTGTATTAACTTTTATCTGGAACCGCCTGAAATTCTCAGATGGATGGTACACTCATCCACAAATACTGTGAGATAGAATTATCAAAGATCACAAATGCTTCAGTCTTTGGCATACATGGACTGCATGAGTTAGGCATAGTACCACAGCATGCACCAATACTGTACATATTTACTATCATGGGAAAGAAACTAAATTATCCTTAAATTCATTAATGTTGTAAAACAACAAGGCTCAGTAAATTCAGAGGTAATAGATAAAAGGTCTTCAGTTCCCTATAAAAAAAACCCCAATTTATATTGGCACTAATTAAAGTACTAAATAAAGTGTTTATATATTGGAATAGGTTTGAACAAATCACTGTAGAAATGATCAAAATGAGTTTTATTTCTTCCAATTTTCCTCAACTCCTGTAAGTACTTGACAGAAATATAAATGCTTTTCAAGGGCAATTTTAAGCTTACATTTGAAAGCACATTTACACTTCCTTATATCTAGATTGGACCAGAGTTAAGGCAAAGGTGTTAAATCAAGACAAGAGTGCCCCTCAGTGGCAATATGCTGATATAAAATACAATTGTATGATATTTTAAAATGATACTCTGAAGATTTTTTTTTCATCACTCAGGGACAAATGCTCCATTAAATCACCTTCTTTCAAAATCAGAGTCTCTAAGCACATACAATTTAAAGTATTAAATTCAGTAGAATTAATTTAAGTACGTACAACATCAGATATAAACATTTACTATAAAACAACAGTTGCTAAATGTATTTGCCTAATATAGCTGAGTGTTTTGTGGTTGGGTGTGTGCATATGTCTACATTTCTCTGTTATTCTTAAAGATAAGAGGTAGATTTTTACCTAAAGACTTCTTAGAACAATTCTGCATTATTTAAATTGTTTATTTAGTTCTGTATCATGAGCAGTAAGAAAGCATGCAGTACTTTTTTGAGAACTTTAAAAACTACAGTATCTGAATTGCCTATAAGGCTTGCTGTGTATACCAGATTGTATTAATTTAGTCAAAGAATAAAATGTTGTGATACTTTGCACTGTTCACACTGCTTTCAAAGCCTATCCTGAAACCTGCCTAGGCTCCTTCCTCCAGGTTATAGAAGCATACATCAAGAACAGTCATTACTATAGGCTTAGAGAAATAGCACCTCACTGCTGCTGATCACTGGGAACAACTGCTGTATATTAAACAATTACATAGTAAAACTGGAATAGAACAGATGGCTGCTACACTTTGTACGTTCATAAGCACTTGTTATCTATTCTGTGTATCTTGATAGCTTTCCTAATTTAAAGAAAATCAGGCCTTGCTGCCTAACTATAACTTTTTTTAGGCCTAAGACATCTCCTCTGTCATATCAGATGTACATAGCTGCAAAAAATAGTCATGGTTGATGACATCTGGTGTCAATGATCACAAAATTTGCAACAGCAATTATTTTACACAACAGTATAATCATGCAATAATTTGCTAGCTACCAAGTATGGTGACCAATGCCTGGTAATCTGAAACGTGAAAGTTTCAGCAAATAAATTCTGTACATCACAGGAAATTCTCTTCAAGTAAAGTAGTTCTACTTACTAATTGTAACTTTGTCGTTATCCCCCAGCATGACATTGTTTGGAGTGAGGTCTCGATGAACAATCCTTTTCTCTTTATGTAAATAACGAAGAGCTAGACAAAGCTTAAGAACAAACAGAAAAACACCTTACAAAGACTTTTAACTACAACCTAAACAAAGGCACAAAATTAAATTTATATCTGATATTCATGCCTGATATAATAAGCACTACTTTGACGTTTGATAGCCTAATAAACAGAAATGGTGCTATGAATTACATGCAGGAAAGTCCTGGTAACAAAAAAATGGAGGCACTTACTTGGATAAATATATGCCATATTCTTTCTTCTGTAAACTGTTGCTGTTTTTCTTTCAAAGAGTGAAAGTGTTCTCCCAATGGCACTCCCTCTATGAGCTCCATGACTATGTACAATCTATCATCTATGTAAAAGAAAACTAATTAATAGAACATTACATTCATAGAGAAGGCATTTGAAAATAGAGTATTTGAGGTTAAAATATATTTCAAAGGCTGTTATTTTTTACTTTTAAATTTTGATTGCAGTTCTACTCCTTGTTATTCCATTTTTTTCCTCAATTTATATCACAGCAACTATAAGGAATTCACTGGCTGATAATCACTCAGCAGGCAGGTGTATGTAGCTAACACTTTATAAAAATGAAAATATAGCTGAGCAATCTATATAATTCATTCCACAAGTCACTACAGCTTTATTACCTATGTAGTATTCCACCTGAAAATTTTGGATCTTAAGAGGATGAGAATCATGCTTTCTTCATGTTTACATTGCATGTAGTTTCACTGATAAACAAATATAAATATTATTTCTCACCAGTTTTCCTTTTTTTTTTTTTAAATAAGCCTTTCTGAACTATAGCTGTTCTTGCAGAAAATGTTACCATTTATTGCTCAAATTTGACACAATCCTTCAGAGCTGTAAGTGGTTTTATTATGTATTTCTATTTCTTTATTAGGTACAATGCATTTATACTTACTTTCCAAGAAGGTTCTATAATACCGTACAACATTTGGATGATAAAGCTACGAGGAAAGAAATGTAGATGCTTAGAATAGTTAAGCTGATAGCACAGTATTTATGTTTAGCTACACATTGGAAGGAAGGATTCCACAAACTCTGCACAAAATTGCCTATGAAGTGCAGTGCAGTAGACCTTCACTGCTACCCCAAACACAGAGAACTATTGGCCATTACTAGCAGCTAGGTGGAAAATCCCACGATTCCTATCCACTCCCCTTAATATTTCAAACTTCATTTACTCTCTTTCAAGACAAGCAATTACACCTGTGTGCAAGAGTCTTTAGTAACAAGCATTTGCACTACTGTTACCTCATGGTAATAAAGTTTCCAGTATTCGCAGCATTCAGGTAAAAGTGTCCAATATTGCACTGATCAGTCAAAAATAGGATGAGCAGCTGGAAGCCCTGCTATACAGAATCATATAGCCATTTAGGTTAGAGAAGACCTTTAAAATTATCAAGTCCAACTGTTAACTGCCAAGCACTGCCGAGTCCACCACTAAATCATGACCTTAACCAGCTTCATTGCCCTTCTTCAGACACACTCCAACACTTCCATGTCCTTCTTGTACTGAAGGGACCAAAACTGAACACAAGTACTGAGTACAGGGGTACATTCACTTCCCTAGTCTGCTGGCCACAATATTTCTGATACAAGCCAAGATGCTTTTGGTCTTCTTGGCCACCTGGGCACACTGCTGGCTCATATTAAGGCAGCTGTTCCTCAGGTCCTTTCCACCAGGCAGCTTTCCATAGGAGAACTCACAGTTAATAATGCTAACAACAGAATTGCCATACATGAAACTAGAGTCCAGGAGACATACCTGCTCTTTGATGATCGCTATTTCAGCGACAATGCTCTTTACACTGCTGTCTCTGTCTTTTTTGTCCTTTCCAAATGCTGGATTGTGTAAATTGACTTCTTTCATTGCCAGGAGATTTTGTCCATTATGTTTTCTAACCTATGAAAAATTCAAAACCCTTCTAAAATTAATATAGGATGGGGATATAAAGAATATTATTATGACTACCAGATTAGTTATCAGAGTACAAACCTCTCTCACAGAAGTTACAATCACAGCCTTGTCTGTGTATGATGTGATTAGACAAAAAATGGAGTCCCACAATGCAGATTAGCAGTATGCTGCTGAACTTGCTACAATGTTTAAACTAATGTTATCTGTGCTCAGTGTTGCTTTTCAGATAAAACATGCTTGAATCTCTGTGGGTTTACACAGATTTATTAGCCTTTGCAATAGGCAGAAATGCTGTTTGTGGAAAGGAATTAAAGGAAAAGCAGGAAACCTAAGAGCTACACTGGTCAATCTTACAAATACAAGAGAGGACAAAGATCACAATAAATACTAACAACAAGCCCAGATCCAAAAGGCCTTCTCTCACCTGCATTCCCCTACTGAAATTGAAAGGATGGCAATGCCTAAAAGAGGTATTATACCCTTTTCATGAAGCCTCCCCTCGAACATGTAAAAGTGAAGTTTACCTTATATACACTTCCAAAAGCTCCACTGCCAAGGTGCTCTAATATTGCGTAATTGCCTATATGTTTTGTAGGTGCCTTATTCTGATTCATGCTCTCAATACTTTCAGCAATTTGCTTCAATTCATCCACCTGGTTGTAAGTTAAATGACAAATAAATATTTTATATTTCATGCCTGCCTTGTGCTACAATTCTGCAAAGAATACAGCTTCTTAAAGCTACGTACCTTTAATAAATTTAGGTTTGATACCAATTTTTCATATGCACGGATATCACGCACATAATGTCCGATATCAATGAAGATTTCAAACAAGTCAGCAGGGAAAAGTCTAAAAAGGTTTAAATTTAGATATATTTTAGAAACAGTGTATACAGTAACTATCAATGTACAGCAGAGAGTTTTCAATGTTTACTGTCACAGTTTACTTTAGAACCTTCTAAATAATAGTTATTCTTTAATAATCTATTCAGATATTAAATCTCTAACATTACATTCACAGGAGTTAAAGTATCTTTCAAAAGTCAGACTTCAGCCTCCATTGCTTGGGCATTAATACAAATGCCCATTCTTCAAACAAGTATAAGCCTCTTTAAAGTTGATGCACCTCCAGAGTTTCCAGTAATTTTCCTATTTTTTTTTTCTTATAGCACTTTTTATTATGCTTGTTGTCACTTTATCTGAGCTCATTTTTGCAATGCATTAAGTTAAAGAATTAACATTTGTCAGCATCAAAGATGTCATGACACCCATCTTAGTATTTTTGTCCAAGAGCTTTAGTCTAAAAGATGAAAAGGAAGGAGAAATGCTAAAGCTAACAGATAGTAGGCAATATTTGATTAGTGACATGCTTAACTGAAGGTATGCTTCTTTTTAAAGTTCTGGCAGAAGTAGAAATACAGAAAATACAGGCATTTGAAAAATATGAAAGACAGCAATATTAGTCCAGATTTGTCATTTTTAAAACTTGACACCAACCATGAACATTCATTACAAACTGGGGCTCTTTCAGTACAAAACCCTCTTTTTCAAAGTAAAACTAACAAAAGTTATACTTAGAATTCTAGTAATTTATCATGACACAGAATACAGAAACAATCACAGACAGGCAGACCTCCTAGGCAGCATGATTACTGTCCTCATCCCACAGATCAGTCAGGTTTTACATGCCCTTTGTAGCCAACCCGGTGAAACTGCCATCTCACTAGTAAAAAAGAATAATTGATGAAGGAGAATTTCTCCTATTGATCCAAACCTTTCAGCAACACTCCTAAGTAAAGCAGTTTAATACAAAGTCATTCCCATGTGAAGGGGAGGAGGGCTCAGAATAAAAAATTGCTGCTCCCATTTACTTGCTACTTATCCAGGGCCATAACTTGCATCTGTTAATCTTCAGGATAAAAGTAGGGTTTATCTCCAACGGAATTAATTCTGTCCTCAACATATTTAAAATATTGATTCATGGGAGAGGAAGGAGCCCCTGCAGAACTAGGTCCCTCTGGCATGCATACAATAGGAGTCCCCACACTGAACATCTAAGTCTTGTAGGTTGGCATTGACTGATACAATGCAGAACAAAATCTGTAGCTGTGACCAGGACAGAAGTCGCCCATTACTATTTCTGCTTGGTGAAAGTAAGTGATATTTAAAAAACATCTCTTTCTGATTTGAGTGATGAATTTTAAAAGCTATCCTATAGAAGTTTCACAAAACACTTTGTGAACATACCTTTTAAAAATATGACGATTTCTTTCCATACTAAAGAGAAATCTCAGGGCTCTGAAAGCATAACACTGCAGCAGAAGAAATACAGTAATGACAGGTTTATGCACAAACAGAAAAGTCACTGATAAACATCAAGGATTTCCATTGACTATGTACACTGGTAAATTTTGTACTTAAATGACTAGATAGATTATGTTATTAACCTGATAATAAAGAGAAAAATATATTCAGTTCCTCCTGTATATTAAAAGTAAGCAGGGACATTTTGGGGGCAGGGGGAAGGAACCTAAAAAAAAACCCTAGTACACAATGAAGAGCATCTAACTGTTAATCATCTTTTTTTATTTGCAGATAGCTCAAGACTTGAGCCCAGCTCTCTTCTGCAGTGCTGAAAATGGTAAATGTAATCAGTGGTTTTGTAATGATGCAGTAAAAATAGCATTTTGCATTATTCTATCTTTATGTACCTGAGTTTTGATATGCTCTCTACTGAAGAAAGCTTATTTTTTAAACAGCCACTGGCAGGTAGTTAGGATACATGCTTTTACACAACTCACTTCAATTCCATTTATCAAGAGTGAATAATATGGCACATATATACCTGACCACACAAAGATGACTGTATAAAGTAAGCCAAAAGGAAACAGGATATAGGTATCTGAAACAGTGCAAAGAGTAAATGCCTTGAACATAATTTAGAATTTACTTTATTGCATCAGTGACTAAAACACTACTATGGTCCAGTGTGATAATCCTTATTTAGTAATACTAATTGTGTCATAGTGATAACTGCAGAATTACTCCCTGTGTTAAAAACAAATCTGTCAGCATACAGAAAATGCATTAAATGAAGAAAATAAAGGCCAAATACTATTTCTGAAGTAAGCAGCATACTTGAAATTTTACAGAAAGGAATATATATTAATGCTGCTAAGAAGCAGACTCTTTAGCAGACAGTGTTTCTTTTTTGTCCAAAGTAAACTAAACCTCCCATCGCAGGAACAAGAGAGTGTGTTCCAACATCTAACATTGCACTGAGTATCACAGCCACAACACAGCTGTAGAAAATAACCCAGACCAGCTGGGCCATAGTTGCCACCTTGAAAGTTTTTAATTTTAGATACTATACATAAATCTTACTGTAGAAAGTCCAACAGTAATAGGACACATTAATAGACTAATAATGAGATAAATAGATATTTTAAATGGCAATCATACTTGTTTTTCTAACACTACTATTGTGAGATTAGTATTTGACATTTGTGATATGCTTCAAATAAGGCATGAGGATTTTTATATAAGATACATTTGCAGAATAAATAACTGATATCAGAGATACTCTTGAAGTAATGGAGTAAGATCAGTAAGATAGTATGGTAAAAAGCAGCTAAAAATGTCATTGTTGAAAACACAGACAGTAGAACAGTGAATAAACCTGACCAGCATTGTGAGAATTCTAAGAAAAATGTCTATGTGAAATTCAAAAAGGGTATTTCAATAGTTGCAACTGTATTGCATAGCAGCAGCAATGATAGAGATAGCAGTGTGAGAATCTGAACAAGGTTTCATAAAAAAAACAACAAACTTCCTTGGCCTGAAACAGTTTTAGTTTTCATATGTGATCATTAAGTCCATTATTAATTCCCATAGCTTCATGTTTAACCCAACTACAGTTGCTTAGTATCTCTTGTGAGTTATTCCAAACACATTCTGTTGGAATCTAAAAGTCTCAGTGGGTTTAAATCAAGCTCCTTACGGTACTGAGCATATGCTGCAATTTATTAGACTCCATTTTAGTTTCATAGACCCTCTAGGAAGTTTTTTTACCTCATCCTTAAGATAATTTAACTACCTACTGCACGGAATCTGCACTCCAACCCTAATCTAGAAGAAGCGTGATGAGAAAGATGACAGTACAATGAATTTTTTGTTGTGGTTGAAATACCTTCCCTGCTATCCAAGCATGTCTACCTGATTAGATAGTTGGGTAGCTCCATAGCCATGTCAGAGTAGGGCTATGCCAGAACAAAGCCAGGTGAGAGGCAGGACCCTGACTGCCTTCACCTGTGTTGAAGAGCTCCTCATACTTGCCTACAGAAGGGCAATTGGAGGAGCAGTTCTCTTCATCCCTGAATTTCAGAACACTACTTTCCTATAACTTAGAGAGACACCAACACCATTTCACAGAGGCTGGAGAAGATCTACCACATAATTAATACTGATAAATTTTAGCCTTCATTGACTCAAACCAGTACATTTATGGGAGTATTGACATATAAACTCAAGAGCCATTCTACACTTACTAGCTCTAGATTTATCCTACATTTAAATTTGCTCTACTTCATGCGATATTTTCTTGTATTTTTACTTAACAGCAACAGTAAAATACTCAAGAAAGAAACAGATATGAGTACAGTGTGAAATCTACAGTGAGTTTCAATGAAGACCAAGACACTAAAAAGATGATCTGATGCCAGGGAGCCTGAAAAAGTGAAGGAAAGATTATCACAAGAAAAATGTTCGCTTATATAATATGAGGTGCCAGAAACAAAAGACATCAGAACAAAACACTAGAAATTGAGTAACTATTTAACTTTTGGTTCCTGGGCCATTTCTTTTTATTGGTTTTGTTTATGTGGATTTTGTTTCCCCCCTTAAGAAAGACTTTTTTTTTTTACTGCACTTCAAAATAAACTTTAAATTTGTAAAAAACTCACAGGGATTATTTGGGGCTTTCAGTGTGCAGTGACAACAAAGGGAGTTACCTGTAATAAATTAGCTTTTTCAGCATTCCTTTCTTTGTTTGGTAAAATCAGCTTTGCTATTGTATATATTCCATTTGCCTGAAAACAGAGAAAAGTCAATATTAATAGCATTCTTTTGAATAAAAACCACAAATAAAATACAATACTACTTTAGATCAATCCAAAGCTACTTCCAATTGATAAATTCTCAACATCCTACTGCACACCTAAACTATAAGCTCAAATTCCTCAGATGCACATAAGAATTAAATCCTCGTTACACTTAAGCTGATAGCACAAAGAGAGCTTGTGAACAAATAATGAAGTAATGTTTCTATACCTAGAGGTGAAAGAAATTGCAGCAGCAACAGCTCTCCTATCACCATCTGGATATATGGAATTGTCAGGAATGAATAAAATCTCTTTTATATATAACTATATAGACTTATATAAATAATATTATAATTATAGAATAACTATACAAATTTATAATATAAACTGGAAAACAC
>JANHGN010008883.1:44950-56549 GCA_024605025.1 Megaceryle maxima
ATAAACTGGAAAACACCAGAATCAATAGCCTGTAGAGTATGTCTGTGCCTCCAGTAGAGTTTGTAAAAACCATTCTCTATTTCAGCTTCCATTTTCATGTAACCTTCTGTCCTCCATTAATGCATCCATCATGCTGGTTTGGTAGATGGGCAGTAGTAGATTTAGAGTACTGTTCCCAGTTACCTTGACAAGCTCCTTGTTGGAGCCTACTCTCCTCTCTAGCAGAGTTGAAGGGAGTAATGCGTCAGCTCTGAAGAGGCTCTGCTGCAGTTCATGACATATTTTCTTAAACTGTTCATGAAGGCAGAGTTGAGCTAAGGTTTTAAGTCATGCAGTGAAGACACTGAGTCATGAACACATTCTGGCCTGCTACCAGAATTGCTGCAATCTGCTACTGAAGCTGTCAATTGAGACAAGGACACAGGATGGACAGGTAAAGGGCAACTATAGCAGAGTGAATGGTTCTTAACTGCCTAAACCAAAAGTCTTTTGCTGTTGAATGAGATAAACCCTTAGACCTCACTTAGATTGACTTTTTCAGCACATAACTCAGCTGTATATCTTCTTCTATCTGTATTTAACCCAAGTTCCTTCAACTTGTTCGCCATGCAACTTTCAAGATTATATTAGCACAAAGAAGCAGGATTTAAATGAAGAAAGTAGTCTGGAACTCCAGTTGAAATGAACACGCTTGAACAATTTTCTGATCTGAATGGGGGACACTGGCTGGTGTTTTGACAAAGGGAGAAATCATTGTCTTTTAACAGAATGAGTGGGGGAAGAAGTTAGACTTGAAACACCTTCTCCCACCCTGCACATTGTCCCATCAATTTTTAAGCAATTTACTGACACCAGAATTATCATGTATTGCTACAGCAACACAGAAAAAACTCTTTGTTAAAATCAACCTTTTATTTCCCAGGTCCTCCAGGAATTATACTGTTTTTAAAACATATCCAATTTAAGTGATATTTTATTCTGATGAAACCTGACTCAGCCTAAAATGTATGCATATTGTTCAAAGTCATTTAGATCAGTATAGTTTATTGACTATTTTAGTGCTTAAAATACATAGAAAAAAAAAAAATTCTAGACTCACTTCCATTCCTTTCTTCTTAACAGTCTTGAAATATACATGAATTTCTTTCCCAGTCATATTTAAGGCTCTTTTTTCCCCTCTCAATTCTTCTAGGAATATCTTTAGTTTTGTTTTAAGATAACTTAAAGACTTTGATCACTGACTTAATGTATGACTTAACATAAGAGCTCACTCAGCTTTTAGCTGGTATTAATGTCCTAAACATTCGTGTCTTTGACTATTTCTGGAATAAATACCAGGGATTTTAAGAATGGTTTTCAGAAGCATAGACTCCAGATGATTTAAATTTTACATTTTTAAATGCAGTTTGAAAAACAGCCCTGAGGAGGGAGTGCTGTGAAGTTGTCTCAGAAATACCAAACTCTGAGGAAAAGACAAATTATTTCTGAAACAATAACGTACTCAAATTAAGTTGCACAAAGTTTGTTTTAATAAATTTCATGTAATTGAGAATTTTAATTTCTCAGTTAATTCTGTGATTAATCTTATTTGCTATCCTATTTTGAATATGGCACAAGCATATGGCAAATGATGCCGACCAAAATAAACATGGTCTGAATAAAGTTGTTTATTCTCATAAACAACTAGATACAGATGTTGGTATATTTGTGTCTATGTATGTAAATGTATAAAAAAAACCCTGACATATTAAAGTTACAGAAACATGTATTTTTTTGTTAATTAAATGATAGTGACAAATAACAACAATTGCATCAAATTATAAACTATAATGCCTTACTTAACTGAATGAAGTCTTCTTACCTGTACAACTTGGTAAGCATTAGTCTCATTGAGCACCAGTTCAGTAATTGCAGCACAACAAGCTAGATTAAAAATTCAGATGTAACATTTAGGGATAGATTCATAAAGTTACTCAGATAGCATGGTAGGTTAACCTTACCTATGGGCCAAATGCCCAGCCAGCTGCACATTCAGTAGACCATTCACTCCCCTTCACAGGACAGAGGGAGAAAATAGGATGGAAAAGCTCATAGGTGAAGATAAAGACAAGGAGATTGCTTACCAGTTACCATCACAGGAAAACCAAACTTGAGTTGAGGAAAATTAATTTAATTTATTGCCAATTAAAATAGATTTTTATATTAAAAAAAGAAAAAAGAAAGAAAAAAGACAAATAATTGAAACAAAACCTTGTCCCTCACCCTGTTGGTTTTTGACCTACACTCTTCTTCAGTCATTCATTACCAACTCCTCTATCTGGATCTGGTTGATGAGGATTACAGTCAGTAGATAACAGTAGCACTCTGATGTTCCTTTCTCTTCGTACTTTTCCTCTGCACCAGCATGGGTCCTCAACACATGCTGAGAGTGAATACCTGCTCCACCAGAGGTCTCTCCCATGGGCTTCAGGGGAATCTCTGCTCTGGCACCTAAAGCACCTCCTCCCCTTTCTCATATTCTGACCTTGTTGTTCATGATGCTTTTTCTTTTGGTTTTGCTCCTCCTCCTCTGCTCACCCAGCATTTCTGCCCTTTCTTAACTATGTTTCCACAGATGTACCACCAGCTTTGCTTATGGGCTTCTCTTTGGTCCCCAGTGGGTCTGTTGTGGAGCCAGCTGGAACTAGCTGTGTCCAGCACAAGGCAATACCTCACCTCTTCAATACAGAGACCACCCCAGCAGGCCCCTGTTAGTAAAACCAACACCCAATACAGAAGGCTAAAAAAAAAATAAACAAGTACCCTGTCAGAACTCAAAAAGACCTCTGCAATTTCAGTGCTTACTCCTGCTTTCCTTATGGACTCCTAAGAAGTAACACAGAAATACACTGCACATTGGCAATACTTTTAGTACTGCGATTTATTTCACATTACCGGCTCTTCAGAGGTAACATTCATGATAAAGTACTCAAAAACACTTACGCATTATGTTACAGCTATCGAGAAGGTCATAGAATCATTTAAGGTTAAAAAACACCTTGAAGATCATCAACTCCAACTGTTCACTGCCAAGCCCACCACTAAACCATGTCCCTAAGCACCTCATTTACCTGATTTTTAAATACCTCCAGGAACAGAGGTATTTAAACAGAGGAGGAACCTCATCCACTGCCCTAGGCAGTCTGTTCCAGTGCTTGACAACTCTGAAAAAGCTTTTCCTAACATCTAATCTAAACCTCCTCTGGCACAACTTGAGGCCATTTCCTCTTGTCCTATCATTTGTTATATGGGAGAAGCAATAGAGTCCTACTTTGCTACAGCCTCCTTTCAGGTAGTTGTAGAGAGAGATAAGGTCTCCCCTCAGCCTCCCTTTCTCCAGACTAAAGAACCCCAGTTATCTCAGATGCTTCTCACAGGACTTGTTCTCACCAGCTTTGTTGCCCTTCTTCGGACATGCTCTAGCACCTCAATGTCCTTCTTGTACTGAGAGGACCAAAACTGAACATAGTATTTGAGATGCAGCCTCAACAGTGCTGAGTACAGGGGTATAATCACTTCCCTAATCCCACTGGCCACAGTATTTCTGATGCAAGCCAGGATGCCGTTGGCCTTTTCTTGGCCACCTGGCCACACTGCTGGCTCATATTCAGCCAGCTGTCAACCAACACCCCCAGGTACTTTTCCACTGGGCAGCTTTCCAGCCACTTGTCCCTAAGCCTGTAGCATTGCCTGGGGTTGTTGTTGCATTGCCTGCATTTTGTTGAACCTCATACACTTGGCCTTGGCCCATCGATCCAGCCTGTCCAGATCCCTGCAAGGCCTCGCAGTCCTAGTAAGGACATTTTTCATTGTCCTTCTGTAGTTCTGGATGAAGACATGATTCTCCAGAAGGCATTTCAGCATGGATAGTTAATGTGCTATTGATAAATCTCCTCTAAAAAGGATTCTCTCCTTAACTACTAAGAAATCATCACCTCACTGGTAGTTTTTAAAATACCACTTTGAAAGAGGTCTATTATAATCAATTCATGATTGATCTACCATAGTAAATCTGAATAAAAGGAAGGTTATAATCAAATAAAAAATTTTCAGGCTAAACCCAGAATTATATATATATATATAAAACATATATCAATGTTTGAGATGTTTTTATAGATGGAAGAAATATATATGATTCCCATGTACTTAATACTTCTAAAAAAAAAAACCATGTAACATAAAAATCTTTCTAAAAAAAGGGTGCTTTTTAAAAATATATGCTGGTATTGCACATTTAGAAATAAACACGTCTGACTTGATGCTCCTACTTCCTAAACCAGCTATAAAAGTTTACAATTTCCATTTTGAAATATTTTGAATCCTTGTGTGCAAGTGTAAGTAAGCATATAACAGATGATCAGGCCTTATAAACCAACCTGCTTGAAGTGAGAAAATATTTTCTTGCATCTCATCAGGACTCAAATCATCCAACAAGTGAAGACGTTGGATTCTCCCTGATGCATTTGCACTTGATAAACTTCCAACTGAGGAGCGATCAGAAACAAGATTTCTTTCCCTGAAAGAAAAAAGAAAATCAAACTGCAGTGTAAAAAAAGGCTTAGTATGTCTCTGTTAACAATTTCTCAAGTTCTGAAAATGTGTATTTTTTTGCTAAATTAACTAATACACTTTGAAAAAGCAAACAAACCTTTAAACAGAAAATTCCTTCACTGCATTCATCAATTATATTCACAATTGTAGCTTACTAAATAGGTGTTCCCTCAATAGGAAAACTAAGTAGACAATGGCATACTTCTAACTTACTCATTATTTAGTTATAAAGTGAAAGCATGAAAAGCAACTTCAGCTAATAATGCAATATGCATAGCTGAAAAAAAATACTGCTTACTCATTATTTCCTAAATAACTTTTTATTTCTGCAGATATCACATACAGCTGAACATAATGAAGATACTATTTGATAAAACAAGCCAAATATATCTTAAAATATGAAAGAGTCTCATATTACTGCCATAATATGGAGGACTGAAAACATACCCCTGTAATATATGAAGGAGCTGCTTGATTCCACCCCAAGTCCGGATTTCCACACTAGTCTCAGGATCTTCACAAACCTGTACCAGAATCCAAACTACACTCCACAGAAGTTTGATATGATCAGAATGGAGTAAACTGAGCAAAACTGGAATGCCTTCATACATTTTTACTTGCTCTTTGACTTGTGACTCTGCACAGAGGAGACGTAGCAACTCTGCTGTGAGCCTAAAAAAAAAAGGCAAGAAAATTTAACAATAACTCCATCATTACTTTGTATTGTCAGTCAGCAAAGGGAAAAAAAAAACCACCACAGTAAATGTTTAAGAAAGAACATATAAAAAAATATAAAACTTTTTTAAATTGTTGACGAAAAATATTTAAAGTCACTGTAAACTGCTTAAAGTCACTGTTTAAAAAAAAGAAGGTGGTGCAAATTTTCCCAAGGGATAAAACTGCATTGAGTTTTACTGTTAGCATAGGCAGCCAAGCACAATCAGCCAGGATGGAGGTGGCCAGGTGGCTGCAGTCATCCATGGTACCACCTCCTTGGTCATGGCATTAGTACTACTAGTAGTACTCACTGCATGAACTTGGGAAATCCCTCTGTGGAATTAGAATAACTCCACAAATAGTTGTGATCCTTCTCCAATAATATTTGAATGTTAAGTTTAGAAAAGGGATTGATCATTTAAAAGGTTTATACAAGGTTTTCATTAACTTCAATTAAAGTGGACTTTCCATAGAAAACATGGTTAGGAATTTCCATTTCCACTTGAAGCAAAAAGATGCATTTCTGTTTGATGAATCATATGAGTTCAAATTCTTATCTGAATTTAAAATTATTCTAACTAGAACTGAACTTCATTAGTTTTGTGTCTACATTCAAGTTCCAGTTTTCATAAAACACTTTTGGCTTACGTGGAATCTAGAAAATTTAAAATACAGAAAGAAAATACAATCTTTTGGTATATTCTTTTCTTTATCTTGAGTCATATGTAAAAGAATTTACATGTGTAAAATGATGAAGCATGAAATCTAAAAAAATTTCTTCAGAATTTTAAATGTGAAAGTCTAAGTGACACATTATCAAATTTGAAAGTCCTTTGGTTTCTTGCTGAAATGCAGATACTGTGCTCAGCTAGCAATCTTACCTGAGATGAAAGGACGTTTAAAGAACCTTTATGATTTTCTGATGGAGGGGATGTGGGGTTGAGGTCTGACTCAACCTCTAGCATAAACTACAACAGATGTATGTCTGCAATTTTCCACTAGTTTATACTGGTCATCCCAGGAACTGTCAGAGTTCATCGCACTTTCCATCTAATCACTCAGGTCTGTCAGGAGCAAATTGGAGATGCACCAAGAAAAGCAATTGCTGTCATTTTATGGTAACAAACTGCACTGTGGGCCATCAGTGGAAAGGAGACAGCTTATAACAAAACTACTAGAAAAGGTTTTGTTGTGTCAGTATCCGACTGAAAAAACGGAGAGCTTTATCTTGAGTATATTAAAGTAGTATATTATCTAATTCCTCTAAATAAACACGACCCTAAATGAAAAAGTCAAAATATATTTTAACAAAATTAATCTACAAGCAAAAATCTCACCTTTTAGAAAGCAAATCGTATTCCTGTAATATCAGCAGCAAGTTCTCAACAATGGTGAGCTCACTTATCTTCTCCCTACATTCTGGGCTACAAATTGATTATTCCTGGCATTTATATAAAATAAAATTATATGAAAAAAACCCAACACATTGCTTTTTATCCTCCCTCCTTATGCATTTGACCAACTTTTTTTTTTTTTTTTTTTCCCCTCAAGTCTTAAGTAATAACATTATATTGTGCATAAAAAGATTTAAAGCTACAAATGTATGTTGGGTCAAGAGTGATAGTGCAACAATTTCCAATTTTCATTTGTTTCATGCTAGAAATTAAGCAAATGAGGTACATTTTTAGAATCAACTACAATTTCCATTAATATTTGTAATATACACCAAACACTTTCTTGCTCAGTCCCAATGTAACCCATTTAATTCTGTGAAGAAAGTGGAAGTAGAAAATATATGTATAACACCTTTTAAATTAATACTGATATTTAAAAAAAAAAAAAACTGAAATAGGATGAAAAAATTTTGGAAAAAGTGAAAATCCAGAGAAATCTTCATAAATAAAATTCTACTGATCTCAAGGAATTGTATCTGTTCTCTTCAGTTTTATAATTTTCCTAATAATTTTTCATTTAGAAGACAAAATTGTTATAAAAGTCTGGACGTCAGTAGAACAATAAATGTAGAAGCAGCACCTTTTCTTCTATCAAACTATTAAAGATGAAAGATGCTTTCTCTTCCTTTTTTTCCTCTCCAGATCAGGTTAAAAAAAAAAAAAAAAGTTTCATCTTCATTTAAAACAGTCATTAGTGAAGAGAGGATACATATACATGGGTTTGAGTGTATGCATTCACTATTTACTACACACTGAACCATATTATTGCTGCCTATTACAAGCTACTTCTATGTTAAGCTCAGCACAAATTATTTTTCCACGTAGGAACTCGGTAAGAATCCGAGAATCCTACATAGGGATTGCAAAGAGAAATTCTGACTCCAGTCTTTCAGAGTTCCTCAAACAAGCAAGGTGTCTGCTTCAAGGACCAAAGCTTCTGCTTAGTTTTTACTGCTTCAATATAAAATTAAGCACACTTCCTAGACACCCCCCCACAGAACAAGGCCTCCTTTTGAAAAAAAAAAAAAAGTCATCTTCCTCAAAACCAGCAGTTTTAACATTGTGCCAAGTGATATCTTCCAAGTACTTATTGTGAACCACAGCACATAACTCTGAACCTACCTT
Organism: Megaceryle maxima; assembly: GCA_024605025.1. Taxonomy (NCBI): domain Eukaryota; kingdom Metazoa; phylum Chordata; class Aves; order Coraciiformes; family Cerylidae; genus Megaceryle; species Megaceryle maxima. Next base: position 52,837 of record JANHGN010008883.1, read on the forward strand.
TCTGCTAAGCTGGTCAGAGCAAGGAGAGCACCCAAAAGCACACTGCTGTCTCTAGCTGATAACAAATTTACTAAAGTCTGGAAAATGAAATGTGAAACAAGATAAATAAATTCTATTGTTTTTCTCTTATGGCTTAAACACATATATAATTATTTACTGAAAAGTTAAAATTAAGATACCACATCCTTACACAAGACACTTAACGTCTTCAGTACATTTAAAGTAGATTTTAAGTACACTTAAATATACACTTCAAGTCTTAGAAAACACTCAGGACAAGCAAAGATGTTTCTTCTCAAATTGCAATTAGCATTTTGACTTCTAAAGCACCTGTCCAACTTAACATACCATTGTAAAAATCTGTTCCTGGGTAAAATTAAGGCCTCCTGAAGCAAAAATTTAATTTTCAGCTTACATTTAAACAATGTAGAAAGTATTTTAAGGCCCTGCATATATTCTGTTAATGATTTATATAAAAGCAAACCATATTTTTCTAGATTCACTAAAAATATGTTGTTCAATACTGTCTGATCACAATTGCCAATGTTTTACTGCAGCATAATAGAATCATGAAGCACCAGTTATACTGATCTTGATCTCTACCGTTTCTCATTTTGGCCACAAATCAGCAATGATTAAGTATAGGTCCTTAGATTGATGGTAATGTATAGGAAGGGATGTCCAGATTGTCACTATGTTGACTCCATTACATTAGACACAGAATACTTTGCAAGTGAAAAAGTATAGCAGAAATTTATGTAAAAAAATTTAAAAAATATATATTTATATTAAAAATTACAGAAAACCATTTGCATCATAGTAACATGTAGTTCAGGACAGTGTAAAAATGAATACTAGTTCTTATACAAATGACTTCAGAACATTTAAGACTTATCTCAAAGAATCAATAACTGTACATCAGGCCAATTAAATTATACACAAGAAATCTTTCTTTATGATACTACTAATACATTTGTAAAACACAGAACAGAGTTTATCTTACTTTACAAGCTTGACAAGGTAAGGAATTTACTCCCTCCTAGATCAAAGCTGAAAAGCATAAGTCATTCAATTAACTAAATAACTGGTTATAATTTGGAGTTTTATAAAGCACTTACTTTATGTGCTCCACTTGCAATAACCCATTCTCTTTGATCTTTAACAGCAGCAAGCTTTTGGAAAATGTCTATGGAACAAAGGAAGTCACAATTTGAAGATTTACCACTTAACATTTTTCATTTTTCTAATCAGATAATAAAGCAAAACACTGGATAAGTTCTTTGAACCATGACTAGTTCATTTTACTCTGTTATTTCAGTACTTTTTAAAGTATTACTTATGTAGAAAAACAAGATGTGCTTTTCCACAGTAATTTCAGTTTTTACACGTGTGATGATGCCTACAAAGAACCTAGGAATGCCTTACTTAACAACCATCTCAAGTACTTTAAACCTTTTAAGCCTCACACAAAGTTCTAAGTGCCGTTATAATTTCTGTTATCAGCTACAACACTTACATGTCATGTTGACCAATTTGTCTACATTATGCTGCTCTTCTCCGTAGTCAAGATAGCCATTTGTTACTGTTTCCATATACTACAAATAGGAGGAGGGGGAAATAAAGGACACTATTAAAAATAAAGTTTCAAGAATTCATAAACCTAGAGTGTTATGCACAGAAATAGTCTGTAGGTGGTATCTTTGTTTTACAAAAAAGAAAAAGTAAGTCTGCCCTCTCCTGAATACTCCTGCTGCAAAACTTGTCAGGGGACAGAAGAAATCTTGAAAGTATAAGAATTCAAAAAACAAGTGTAAAATCCACTGAAGTCTATCAAATACAGAGACCCTACTTCTAGCCACTAGAGGCTGATGAGAGTTTTCTGGAACTACAGGAGCAGCACATCATTTAGAAAGAAAACTCACACAAGAAGGACATTCCTATGAAAAATAATATTGGTAATAATAATTTTATTTGTGTTTTCTACTAAAGCACCCCAAAACACTTTAAAATGAGAATAAGTTTTTTTATCTGAAACTGCCCAAAAAAATTAAAAATATGTCTTTACTACTGTATAGAAGTCTAATAGAGGACTTTAGAGTAGTGATTTGGCAAGCAGATTTGGATGCATATTCACCTTGAAATTACTGCCACCTTCCAAATTTCTGAGAGATTTTTGAAAGTCTCAGCTATAAATTCTTTCAAACTGCATTTCACAGTACTGGAAACCTATTTAATAATTCTATCTTGCTGCAAAGGATTACAAAGATTGAGTTCCCCAGAAGGTCAGAAATATTAAAAATTTTATCTCATGAATCTCTTTCAAAATTCTCTATGCCAGCAACAGATACATAGTAAAAATTATTATCAGTCATACAGGATTTGGATTCCTGCTGCTGATGACTCCACTTGCAGATGTTGCAAAGGTCTTGGCAGGCCATTGAACTTTGCAAGCTCCTCAAAAAGTACAGCTAAGCATTAATGATATGCAACATCGGGAAATGCCAAGCAGTTCCTGTGGGAAGCACATCCATTAGAATCTAATAATCTGTAACTGCTGCATCTTTGAGGATGTTTAAAACAAGTGATTATCTGACCAAAAGGCTCAAAGCACACTACTGGGTCTTTGGAATGCACCTGGCTCCATAAATATTAATGAATGATAACTGCATTCTAGAAAGATAAATTTATTATAAAAATGTTGATTTTTTTTTTTTTTCTAGAAAGAAAACTCCCAGCAATTTCAAAGACATTTCAAGTATGTGATACCTTACTGCTAAACTGGCACTGATGAACAGGTATTAAATATCCAGGAGTAAAGCAGTATTAACACAGAGCAGTAATAATACAGAAGTCAGCTATCAGTAATGTTTTGTTATGCAAAGTAGCACAGTTGTCAAATGTAAACCGGTTCAACAGTCTGTCACTATGCTTTTACATTTGAAAAAATCTCTCACTACACTTCAGGATAACTTAACTTGTCTTTCTTCAAAAATCTACAGTTTCTTTTGATTGAACCAATGGCGCTGACTTCTCTAATCCTTCTCCCACTTCAGGAGGCATTTGTTAAGCCTCCTAACTGAAAGTCCTGGGTTCATGCTGCCAGATTGTAAGGACACTACTGAAAAAACACACCAACTGTTTATGTGCCAACAGAGGAATAGACTCACTTCTTTCCATAAACCAAGAATTTCTGTACACTGCTTTTTACAGTGTATTTCATTCCAATCATAATAAATTGACATATAACAATAATGGAGAAAAATATTATAAGGAATTCTACCTGAGCTAGATTTTCAATCCCACCCAAGCTGTGAAGCATTTCCTAAAAGAAAATTTTAAAAATAAATAAATAAAAATTGAGTCAAAATGCTTAATACACCAGAGTGAGAGAACACTAGAATATAAACACTCCATTTGTTATGAATGTTGAGAAACTGACTCCTGTGGTTGAAGTTTATGGAATCTGGATATGCTTAGCACCTTCAAACTTCAGAATTACTGATAATAAGTAGATAAATAAAAAGCACATAAGTGAAATCGTAAAGATTCTAACACTGGAAAAACATTGTAAGCTTTGGAACACATAGAAAAGAAGTACCAGAGGGATGTGATGTCATCCAGAGGGACCTGGACAAGCTGGAGAGGTGGGCCCAGGTGAATCTCATGAGGTTCAACAAGAGCAAGTGCAGGGTCCTGCACCTGGGCCAGAACAA
>JANHGN010008883.1:56649-74669 GCA_024605025.1 Megaceryle maxima
AACCTGCTCTAGTTGAGGATGTCCCTGCTCTCAGCAGGGGGGTTGGAGTAGATGACCTCTAGAGGTCCCTTCCAACCGAGACATTTCTGTTTCTAAGTAGAAAGAAATTGACAAAAACAAGTATCTTAACAGATGTCTGAGCCTTAGTGCTGTGAATAACAACTATAAAAGGCAGAATAAAATCAAAAGCTTGTTGTTTGTAGTTCAAAGCATTGGGCTGCTAGGAGGAACAGGCAGCTTTCAGTTATCTTCACATACTGTATTATGACAGTTTTACACATCTATATGGCAAAGTGAAGTACAGAGCATAGGGCTCAGAGCAATGACCAAGTCATTTGTTATGGAAATGTATAGGTTTGTTGTTAGGTTAGCAAAAACAGACACTACATAAGAAATACCAGAAATTGAGCAAGTTATACAGTAACAGTGCAAATTCACTCCTGGAGTCTGTCTTGTTGCAAATCACACCTTCACATATAGAAATACAGGTACATACATAAAATAAGTATGCATCCATAAGAATGCACGGTTTTATACACATGCACCAACACAACTTGTATGCATGATGCTTATATGCATTCTCTTATCAAACAAGAAACAATATTTTGACATACTGACCTGATAGCATGGATCCCTTATTAATAATCTCAGGCAAATTAATACTCTAAGAAAATGGGCAGCTGGAGCTTGATTAACCCACTCCCTGTAAAAAAAAAAAAAAAAAAAAATTTCAAAACATAAACGAAGTACAATAAAAAAAAAGTATTAAAAAACTTAAATAAAACACTTTGATTCAGGAATCAACTGACCAGAAGATTAGTGACCTACAACAGCAGTACAACATGTGACACTACAGAATTTTTAATACTATTTATATTCAGAGTAACAAATTTAAATTTAATTTCATTCTATGAACACTGCCAGCCATCACTTGTTAACACTGAACTGATGCAGTAAAGTACATGCTTATATGTAAGCATGAACTGACCATGCTTTGATATAAACTTAAAGTGTTTGCATCAAAGCCCAAAAAGGCAAAGTCACTGAAAAACCGCATATCAAACTTCAGTGCACAAAATAAAAATATGGTTGCTACAGAACTAAAAATAGCTAGACTTGAAATAATATTTTTAATTACCATAATTATCCTGGGTTTAAAAACCTCTAGTAATATTCATAGAATCATATAAAATTTTAGGCTGGAAAAAAAACCCCAACTTCAAAATCATCAAATCCAACCATTAACTGCCAAGCACTGCTAATCTCATCACTATACCATGTCCCTAAGCACCACATCTACATCATTTAAATACCTCCAGGGATGGTGACTCAACCATTCCCCTCAGCAGCCTGTTCCAGTGCTTGATAACCCTCTCGGGAAATAAATTTTTCCTAATATCAAATTTAAACCTTCCACTTGATGCCATTCCTCTTGTCCTATCACTTGTTACTTGCAAAAAGAGATCAACACCCAGCTTGACTACAACCTCCTTTCAGGTAGTTGTAGAGAGCAATAAGATCTTCCCTCAGCCTCCTTTTCTCCAGGCAAAATAACCGATTCCCTCAGCTGCTCCTCATAAGATTTGTTCTCCACAGCTTCATTGCCCTTCTTTGGACATGCTCTAGCACCTGAGTGTCCTTCTTGTAGTGAGGGGCCCAAGACTGAATGCAGTATTTGAGATGCAACCTCAACAGTGCTGCGTACAGGGGGAAAGTCACTTCCCTAGGCCTGCTGGCCACACTATTTCTTATACAAGCCAAGATACTGTCAGCCTTCTTGGACACCAGGGCACACTGCTGGGTCATGTTCAGTTGGCTGTCGACCAATACGCCCTGGTCCTTTTCTGCCAGGCAGCTTTCCAGCCACATTTCCCCAAGCCTGCAGCATTGTACTGGGGTGGCTGTGACCCAAATGCAGGACCCTGCACTTGGCCTTGTGGAACCCAATACAGCTGGCCTTGGCCCATTGATCCAGCTTGTCCAGATCCCTCTGTAGAATCTCGCTTTCTTCAAGATCAACACTGCCTCCCATCTTGGTGTTGTCTGCAAATTTACTGAGGGTGTCCTCAATCCCCTCATCCAGATCATTAATGAAGATATGAAACAGAGCTGGCCCCAATACTAAGCCCTGAAGAACACCACTTGTGACCAGCTGTCAACTGGATTTAGCTCCGTTCACCGCAACTCTTAGGGCCTGGCTGTCCAAACAGTTTTTAACCCAGAGACAAGTAAGCCCATCAAAGCCCTGAGCAGCCATTTTTCTTTCATGAGAATACTTTGGGAAACAATGTTAAAAGCTTTACTAAAGTCTGCATAGACAACATTCACAGGCTCTTCCTCATCCACTAAGTGGGTCACCTCATCATAGAAGATCAGTTGTCAAGCAGGACCTGCGTCTCACTGGACCTATTAGTCCTTGGAATAATTTGTAATTTAGTTTAAGTGTTCTTGGTACAGGATTATACTTCCGAATATAACTTTCTCTTTTATAGTTCTCCATACAATTCCCCAGCACAAAACTTGGCAGAAAACACCTCTCAGATTTTCACAAAGCATCTGGGGCAGTAATCCTGCATAAAATACCAGTAAAGGAATCACTATTTCCATTGTCTGTAGAAGGTATAGAGCCCCATTTTCCTGATTAAAGTAAATCCAAAATTGGACCTGTTTGCTGTGTTTTTTTAAAGTTGTTGCTTTAACTGAGAGGACAGAATCTGTAGTATCTGGGCAAGTTTCCAAGGAATGGAAGAAGTCTATGGGACGTGGCAGTTCACTTCCCTTTTTATCATTTGCAGTTAGGAACAATGCCAATAGCTAAAAATATTTTTATAAAAATAAATGTTTTACAAATAGTTACTAACAAAATCTCAGCCCTTCTATGCTAATACTTTCTCAAACTAATAATAATTTTCAGTATCATTCCATAACTCCACTTCAGAATGCCACAAAACTTTCATAGAAAGAAAACAACCATAAACCTGTAGACAAAATCTGTAGGTCTACATTGATTCTACAAAGTTATTCTTTCAAAAAGCTTTAACTTTTGACAGAAATTTGTTTCTTTGATGGAGCAATGAATCTGTCACATTTCCAAGCAGGGACAGTAATTCTCTGAGTCTGGTTAACATTTGAGAGCCTCTTCTACTATAGTTACATTTACCATACACATTACTAGATGTCCTAGAATATGCCACTAGAATTTTTTCTGCCTGCTTATTTATACTCTTTATCCAAACTACTTAAGCCAAACCGATCAGACCTTTCTTGTCAATCAAACTACCTCCAACCAGGACTTCTGCTGACAAAGTGATGTCAGTAAATGGGTGCAATTTTTTTTCCTCGCACCCCAACCAACACTGTTTCGCAGGCAGAAGTACATAATGCAAATCAAGGCAACATTTTGTAAGGCTCTGACACAATGCAATGGCAGTCGTTCCATGGAGAGGACATCATCACAGTCATATTAAAGAATTTTCAAAGGGAAACAAAATTACCTTTGTAACTGCCTTTACCTTTCAGGTTTTACATACCTACTAATATACATTTGTTTCGTTAACCTTACCTGGGTGCTTTCATTCTTAACACATGAAGCTGGATTTGCTATATCATCATCATCAACAAGAAAATAAAATAAAAACCAAAATAGGAGCTAGGTATGCCACAATGTATAAATAACACTTGGGAAGACACAAAGTTACTCTTCGATTTCTGACAAACCAAGCTGAGCTGCTGACATCTCACTGGTGGGCATAGATCACTTAAATCACTTAAAGGATTAGAAATCACTTAAATTATCTGTCTTAGACTCACTGCTGTTTTGATAATTAAAGGTGAGATTCATAGTTCCCTAGTTAGTTCTGAAATAGGGTTTACACATACTGTGTGATTTTGGAGGGCAATTTTTTTTCACTGCAAATTCTAGCAGTTACACATTAATATATTTAAATTGTATAGGATTCATTCTTTAATTCATTCATTCTGTATTACTTAAGATTTTTCCATAAATGTACTTGGGCTTTGAAAATTAAAAATACAACACACTACAGTTGCATATAGTAAAAGAAATCCTGGAAAACACACCTTTGTTGTTGTTGTTGTTAAAGTATCTTTTGCTACAGCCGCTTTTTTTTTTAAGGTCTTGTACCTTTTCCTCACTCAGATGAGAGTATCATAAGAAAAGGTTTTCCTTTTCTAATCGTGCTATACACACAAGTACATGTTAACAGCATAAACTCATCTGAATTTCGTAAAAGCCACTGACCTTTTTGCATAAATGAAGCAATCCATAAAATACAAATTAACTAAGTAAAATAAAAATTAAATTAGAAAAGCAAACCAAAGATTACAGACAAACTATCAAGAAAACACAGCAGTTGTTAGAATTTTGGTCATCCAAGTCTTGTCATACACCCAAGTCCTTCCTTCATCTGTCCCATTAACTTGAGCATTCTGTCTTCAAAGCCAATACAGAAATGATTGTTTGGAACTAAGATTACACAGAAATATGAAGCTAGCAGTTTCCACACAGAGATCTATTACTGAAACTTAGATAACATATATAGCTGAAAAAATACGAAGTTCTTGGTTCTTTGTTTAAGGCAAGAAAGAGTGACCCTCCTTCTTGAACATTGGTATGTTTATTATACTGACCTGCAAGTAAGTCTGTTCTTAACTAAAGCCGTAAAGATCTCTTGAAACAGCTTACGTTTAGGATGTATGCTAAAATTTCTCTCATTCTTGTAGGTCACACTAATGAGGAGGGAAAAAAAAAAATTTAAAAATGCTGAGTTGTTCATTATCTTGCCACAAGATAATTTTAGATTGCCAAAACTTAATATTTCTAAGAGAAATTAAGAAATGTCCTATCAGCAGTTACTATGGAATAACTCAATTTCATACTTCCAGACATTAACAGCATGGAAGAACAGCCTGTTTCATGCATAGCTTGGGACCATTATAATAGTATAATATAAGCTTACCAAATCAAAAGAACATTACTTCTTTAAATTTACTACATTAACTCTTGACAGAACACTGCTGAGTGGAAGAATGTGTCTGAAACTTACAAAGTCAGGAATGTTCAGTCAGGTTTAGAAAGTATAAAATACGTAACTCATATATTGGACAGTGCATTAACATGCACGTACCAGGAAGTACAAGTATCTGTGCCTTCAACACCTCAGTAGGATTTAGATACTTAAAGACAGAGATATAGAACAGTGTCATCATATTTGCTTGCTTTTAGATTTTTTTACCTAAAGTTTTCAAGCTCAACAGCTTCTGTTGATCCTTCCCATTGACCATGGTTGTTTCGTTCATTGTTTTTGACATTTTGCCAAGTTCTTGTCACACTGATTTGACCACTTTCAAAATGGATAGCTGGAAGCTAAGGAGGAAAGGGATAGCACTCATGAGGCAAACACTGGATTGTAAGTTTTATAAGAATGTTATCAAGCAAAAGTACCCTTTCTCAAGTTCTGAGTAGAACTTTGGCAATATAACTTGCCATTATAAAATACACACACCCCCCCATGCAAAGCATAACTGATGTGGTAGAAAACTGATGCAAAGCAAGGCTGGAAAACAGGTATGTGAAGATACATAAAATGTGCAGAACAGTGTCTTCTACAACTTGTAATAGTAAAGTTCAACAAAATCTGCAATATACTCATTATCTATGCTCCTTACCTGACCCATTTCTATGATTGCATATCCTTCCTATTCTTTTTAGGTTGTAGAACTAGGATGTTTTAGTTTTCTGCTCAGAAGCAATTCCATGCCTCGACTCAGGCAGGGAGTGTGTAAATCCTGTCTCACATGAAATAATCCCTAAATCATCTTGTCATATTGGTTTACAGAATAGAAAGGAAGAAAATGTTCCAGCATTCCAAGGACTCACACCCATCATCATGTGTTGGTTTTCTTTGCTTCAAATGGCAAATACAAGCTTCACTAAGTGAATCGAGGTGAAGGACATTTTACTGTGTCCTGCAGGTCTCATGCATTGATATTTATGCCCTGAAGATTTTTAGCTCAAGTGTTATTCTCAAAAGATAAATTGACTATGGTTAAAATACTGATCTTATTTTACATTCTTTATCACTCTTAATCATGTTGTAACTAGTAAGTCTCTAAGCCTACCTTCCCATGACATTGTAGAAGGGCATGAAAGAAATCTGTTAGTGTCCTTACCTATATGCAAATACAAAAATAGCTGGATAAGACCTGCTCTGGATACAAAATAAAGCATTTTTTCCTGTTAAAATAAGCATTACTGCTGAATAGGATTGGAATCAGGTCAGTTTCATTGTTTCACCCTTTCTAAATGAGATTTGTCTCACAGAGAGGCTCTAAAAATTGCCAAAGAAATAAACCCACTAACCTCCACACAAGATTTTGCTAATATGTTTAGTCATAACGGAACACAATATCCTAAGCATCTGCCACAAACCATATAATCACCATTACTTATAATTATACAGCCTGTTTAAAGTAGTTATTGAAAAATACCTGTTGATTTCTTGACTGAACATTTAAGAGAGATTGAAGTCTTTTAAGATCAGAATAATCCCTAGGGTAAAACACAATAGCATAAATGTAAGCATTAATAGTTAAAGTACTTGTGTAAGAGCAATGAAGGTCAACAAGCCACAATGCTACTGACAGAAAATAAAGTTTTCTTGCGTTGCCTTTTGTCTCTATTTTGTATACAGAAGAATTTATAACTTCTTCAAAATGCCTTAAAATCAACAAAGGTGTAAATAAACTTTGTGACCAGAGTAACAGTTGTCATGTTTATACTGCATTTGAAATTAAAGCATTCTGCTTTGGCAGCTACTGCAAATTCCACATGGGTCCTGCTGAAGTTCAAAGTGAGACATCAGATACTATACCTCATAGAGATCCCATGAGGTTTTTTGTCTGTTGCTTTTTCTGTGCTCTTCAATTTTTTGTCTGGATCAGGCATTGTGTATCACTACTACCATCGTGTGGCTAGAAACTAATTTCCTTAAAAATAAAGTAGATAGATAGAATTATATCATCGCAGCAAAAAGCACACGTTTACTTACAGAACCAACTGATCTAACTTTAAGAAGTAAAAAAAAAAAAAACAGTTTTACCTTTTTTCAGTATGAACATTTGTATGAGGATAAACCTTAGAAGCCCAGATATTAACAAGAAAGTAATTAACCTAATATACAGAAACCTTTGTTTCCCAGCACGTGGGTAGATAATACCGGTTGTCTTGCTATTGTATTTCTTTTTGTTAGGATTTTTCCTCTTGCACCTTATTAGCATTATTTCTCACTGTGGATTAAATATTTATGTTACAGCGGTGCTTATAGGCTGACATCAAGGTTGTTGTCCAGACAACAGAAAATATAATAGTTTTATCATCTAAATAAACAAGACAGATGAAGGGTATAAAAAATGAAGTATCTGGCAAATAAACAGCATGCACACATCATGCGGTCTACCAAAGAACCACAGAAATTTTTAGTAGTTTGGAATCTAGGTCTTCTGAATTTGAGTTGAATGCCTTATACTTATATAGCTTTTCTTGCAGTGCACACACAGCTTATTTCCGCAGATGAGCAAAGCTGTATAGGCTGGCCTCATCAGGGCCACCACCTCATCTTACATCCACTGCAGACAAACATTAAGTCTGTAGATCTGACTTCCCACTAAAGCCCCCTTGCTTGCAAGGTATGCAATGTTTGTTTACTGAAAATCTTGTAAAGCCCTAGAAAGAGACAGAAAGGCATAGAAAGAGCACAGAAAAGAAATCTTGAATCAAGAGACAGGAATATCTTGCTTACACAAAGCAATTATATTGATGCAGAACCTGCCCTGAGTGAAAAGAAGATGGTCAGAAGCAGTCTGGGGCTGAAAAGTTATCCCAGAGAACTGCATACAGCTGCAGCATATTGGTAGAGCACCTCTGATTTTAAAATTTAGAACATAATACTACTCTCTGATCCCTTCTATGTATTTTACTATTCACCAAACATGTACTGTTTGGATGTTCTCTTTGGTGTCTCTTTAATAGGAATTTCCATATGAAATGTGAAGCCTCCTTTTATCTATGTGCAGTGTAGAATTCTCTCATACTGATTTTTGTTCATCTTCCTCAAAAGAAAAGAAGAAAACTTAGAAGGAGAAAAAAGCATTGTAAACTACCAGAAGCTGCTGCTTCCCAACTGAAAATGAGAGTTATTTTCCCTGATTATACATTCTCTCATCGGGTACAGAACTACCCAAAATGCAACTGCTGACAGTATGAACTGTACTAACTCATTCTAGTAAGTGGCCTATAAGCCCAGTTCATCTATTCATATTCTCCTGAACAAGCCTTTATGCTACCAGCAGTCCTCCTCTCCAACAACTGACCTGTATCCCCAAGAAATTCCTCCTCTCTCTTCTATGCATCCCCTAAACAGGGTTATTAAAAACCACCTCAAAACACTTCTACCAGTTATCACCAGAGAATAAATACATGCATCCGTTCTACCAGACAGCAGACAAAATTCCTGAATTCAAATTAAACCAAATGAAGTTATTTCAATTAATTTATTTCCTTTGCTTTAAAAGCAATAGAAGTTAAGAGAAGCCATGTAGATTGCTAAGCATGTTTAAGAATTCTCATAAGATTTTCCAGGTATTGTTTTGGCGATATCTATATTTTATATCCTCTCCCCAATACCCCAATCCATTTGGCACATTACTGAGGCATGATGTGATGCAATCATCATCTCACATTTGCACAGTAAGAAATACTGTGAAACTTACAACTTAGCAACTTGCTCATGAGTATGTGTGTACGAAGAAAAATCAATGAATTACAGAATTGTCAAACAAAACCACACACATAACAACCTGTCCATGAGTAAATACAGTTGAACCTTAACATTTTCAGCTTCCCAAATAAAAAAAGTAATCCTTGAGTTAAACCTCTGAACCATAAACAGCAGAATTCCTAGTATGGCTAGGCTGTATTCCAAAATTGTTAGGTCTTTGTGATTATTTACAAAAATCTTACAATTGTAGGCCAACCTTGCTTTAGGACTGTCAGTTTAATGCTTTTGCTCTTTGCTGTACCTTAGTAACGATGAAACAGAATAATGGCTCACTAATATTTTAAAGGTTCGTTGCCATTAGATTTAAACAGCCCTGTACAAAATAGAACCTGACAAACATCAAGCCAAATTCCCTTCACTGCTGTTTGAGAATGAAGGGATGCAGCTCATCCAAGTGTGCAGCCCTCACCCAGCTCTGAGGGCTCATCCTGAGCTTACTTCTCTATTTCCCAGAGACCACTTGCCAGCACAAGTCAGTAAGCACTTCAACAAAAAGAGGCCAGCCCTGGCCACAAATTGACCCTGCACAACCTCTTTGGTCTGTCAGTGCAACATCACCAAAGGTGCACAGCTCACTGGACTGAGAGACCTGATTCAGGTTACAAATAATCTCTCCTTCTTTAACCCTGATCACCTCGTAACTTGTCCCCAAATACTTCTGCTGTACACAGGCAGGGACAACATGCAGAAATGTGCATTCACCCATGCAGCTTAAAGCTCCCTTCAGCTTTACTAAAGAGATAAACCTACTAACAACCAGCTGCTGGTGAAAATAGCAAATCCTTTCCCCTTTTCCTTTCCTTCCCAACCTCAGACACTCCCCAACACTTTTTCAGCTGATCTGACCAAAACCTGAACCAGTTGAGAGAGCTAAACAGGCAGAAAACAATATGCCTCCCTTTGTATAGTTAGTTTTCTACCAATTTAGCTCACTGTTACAGTGGCCTGATGAAGATTGCTGCTGACAAGGCAGGGAGCAGAAATGCACAGCTGTAAATAGAGGGAGAAGAGCAGAAAACCTCTTCATCAGTAGACAGTCATTAGACCAGGTAGGTGTAACAGCAACACACCCTGAATGAGGGATAAACAAAGGGAAACAACCCCATTTTCCTTACATCAGCCATAAACCTGAGAGATAACAGACATGAAATATTTCTTTACCTATTCTCACAGTTATTTGACTTTCTTGAAATCACTAAGTTCCTACCCCCATGTTTGTTCTTCACTCAGGCCAGCAGAAATTTCCTTGAAGCCAGGCTATTAACTACCCTCATAACTATCCTGCAGCTGCTAAACCAGTCATGAGCAAGAAACTAACCAAACAATCACTTAGGCTGTGCCAGAATAAAGACTGAGATCAGACAACTCTTTAAAAGAACAGGAACAAATTAAAAGTAAAGTGTCTTTACTTTACTTTACTTACTACTTAAGTATGGAGTCTTATTCAAAATTCCATTTAAAACAATGAAATGAGAGCAATATTAACTAGTCAATTTTACCTAGGAATAACTAAATTTAATTAGTTACTTTATTTCAATTACATAGGAAGAGATGCTTTCTGATACCACTGGTGTGCAGGATAGGACAGGAAACGCTCCAAGAACCAGGTCAGGAATGAAAAAATTCACATGATGAGAAACAGGAGACAAAGGAATTACCACCCCAGCCTTGATCTGTGGCCCAGTCTAGTATCTGTCTCAGATGACACAAGCACATAAAGCTTCACAAAGTGAAAACAAACCCCAAAATAAACAAAACCAAAGACATGTCAGAAGATAAAATCTCCTGCAACAAGCTGCAGTGTAACAGTTAGAAATTCTCATCAATAAAAAGTTGTCTTATATCCTTTATAATATTTATTAGCAAGAACTACTGGATATGGACCACTTACAAGCCAACTAGTTGCTTTAATTACCCTTGAACTCCTTTCTTAATCACTCCAGTGGCCAAGTTCCACTAATTATACACAGAAGGTTAACTGGCTTTTAAGTTGGATAAAGAAGCAGCGGATATATCTTGGCTTTAACAAGACTTTTGATGCTGTTGCTAGATAGGAATGTATCTAATATCATAAGCTGAGTGTGAGGTCAGATGAAAATTCACTCCTTAAAAGAGCAGTTATCAATATCCTATTGTCAAAATAGAAATGCATTTCAAATATGATCAAAGTGATGACTAAAGAAGCACCAAAGATGATGAAAAGTTCCTAAAAGGTACTTTTCCTTCTCTAGTCAGATGAAACCAAAGGGAACTCTGAACCACTTCCCCTCTTGTTTTCAGGGAGCACAGCAGTCAGAAGGATGGGTCAGCACTGGTAACAGCCAGTGGCTAAGAAATTCTACTGATGAACCCATACAGTCAATGTTTGAAGAATATTTCTTACACATTTTATTGACAGAATCAATATGGGAATCTGCATGTTTGCTATATAATAAAACTTACACACACACACACACATATATAAATCATCTCAAATTTTGTTCTGTTTACTAACTTCTTTGGAGGTTTTCTCACTGTAAGGTTCCTGTTTTCCTAACAAATCAAAACATTCAGGCCACGGCTGGTTTTGGTTTGGTTTTTTGTTCATTTGTTTTCCCTCCCTCTGCACCACCCCAGTTCCCGTGGAGCCATAAATGGCCAGGCCTATTCTTGGATTTCTGGACTCATGCAATGCAAGTCTCTGGGCTATTTTCCAGATCATAACTTTTATCTGTAGAGTCTGCCTAAATCCACCCGCTTAACTGCAGCTCACACACGTAAAAAAACCAAGACAAAACAGGATTTCTGATGTCTTAAGGACCAAGTCTGTATCAGCTCAAGAATAATACTGAGCTCTCTGAAATGCATCCCACACTGCAAGGCAGACCTTTTTAGGGAATTCTACTGCTATGATGTGGAGCCTCTGGGAATCACGAGAAATTAATGCTCTTTGAAGGCTCAGAGCAGGTGAAGGTGCGGGGCTGAGGAAGACATCATTAGGAGGAGGGAGGGGGACCAAGTAACCCTTATTGTAGAGGCATCACGCATAGTTTATTAAGCAACGGTGTGGGCTGAGATGCACTCCGGAGGCAGCTGGCAGCCCACCACACAGACTGGCCCTCGTTTATCAGCACAGCAGTTCTCTGGAGTGTTCAGGTCTCCCTCACAACTCGGCAGGCCTTCCTCAGGCCTAACATTATCTTGGGACTTTTTCAACATCAACTTTGAAACCTTTACGTCTCTGAGACTTAATTATACTGTGGCTGGGGGTTGTGATCATGCGGTAACTCAGAACCATGACACGATGAGAAGACAGCAGCCCACTTTTGTGTCCCTTCCACGCCAGCCCTCGCCCCTGCCCCGCTAGGTTATCTGCCGCGTTGGGGGGAGGGGGAAGGCGACGAGGCGCCGACAACCCTTCCGCCGAGGCCAGTCGAGGGCTGACAGACGCCCCGGCGGCGGAGCCCGGGGCGATCCCTTCCCGCCCGCTCACGGAGGGAGCTGCCGCTTTCTGCTGGGGGCCGCGCGCGCCCCCCGACCCTGTCCCACTCACGCCGCGGCACGCGCCCGCCTCCGCTCCGCGTCCCGCTGCTACGCCGTCGCGACCGCCCGGGAAGGGAGCCCGACCCCGCTGCCAATCGCTCCCCTTCTACTTCAAAACGCCGATCGGTTTGGCCAATGGCAAGCCGCCGTGTTCCGCGCCCGAGCATCCTAGCGACAGCGGCCGCCCGTCGCCATGGGTACGCGGACGCCGGCCCCGAGCGAGGGCCCCATCCCGCGGCGCGGAGCCGCCCTGGGCAGTGCTCTCGCCGCCCAAGCCCCGGCCGCGGCCCCCAGCGTCTCCCGCCCACGTAGAAGTGAAACGGGAAGAGTCTGAAGATAGGTCAGTAGGGTTTTTTTATTGCTTTTACCAACATTACAAAAGATAATTTTATTCTAGCAGTAACTAAAACAAAGGCTGGATCTTTCACATTAAAGACAAGTCTGAAAGTTGTGTTTCTGTATAAACTGAATATGCAGTATACATTTGGAATAATGTTTTCATTTGCTTTGGATTTTGTTGTGAAGTAGGAAAAGAGCACTGTAATTAGAAAAGCAGTCATAAAAAATTTCGAGTCACTCTGTATGTCAGCACACTTTAAATAATCAGTATTAAAATCAAAATTGTCGTTCAGCTACAGATGCTGAACCATGGAAGACACCTTTGCACAGGAGTATCAGCAACAATAGAAAGAAAAATATAAATTACGTGTCTTGCCAATAAAATAATTTAGAAAAGTATTGATTTTCAAACTCATTCATTATTCCAAATAAACATCAACAGATACTAAATTCAATATGAAAGTGTCAACTTCAATGCAACTACAAAGTCCTGTAAGTTTTCACTAAAAATGTTACAAAATAAAATCAACTTAAAATTACTACACAATCTGCTTTATTTGTAGCACTACTTTTTATGCTGACTCAAAGCCGTGTGCCTCTAGTCTTAAAATCTGCCGTAAAATAAATTACTGTTGGTATAAACCAAGTATTTCACACATTTGTACTGTACTTGATAATTAATTTGACCTAGATGAGTAATTAAAACATTACTAATCATATAAAGCAAAATTAAAACTGAAATAATTGCGGTGCTCATCTAATAGACTACATTTGTGAACTGAAAAAAAAAAAATCACGAACAATTTCTCTTAAGACGTACAGAGCATATGTACAAGACAACCCTTTGGAACGGTGCAGGCTCAGCGCCACGACGCCCCGTTGCAACAGTTGGGTTTCACGGCCCGTGGAACCTGCCTCTGCACAGAACACAAGTTAGGAAGTGACTGAACAAAGAGATGCAGGTGAAGCAAATGAGAATTTATGGGAGAACTTGCATTAAATGTAGCAATAAAAATGGCCAAGATGTTTGGTTGAAAGCAACCCCCACTAGGGCACCAAATTCTACCCTAACAGGTTTTAGGATGATAAACTTGGCAATTTGGAACATTTCACTGAATATTGTGTAAGATACTATGTTATAGCTGCAAAATTAATCTAGGAAGAAAGTGTAATTAACTTGGGCATATGTAAACAGAATGAAAAGCATGTCATTAAAATATACATGAAAATACTGATTTTTGTAGAATATAATTTAAACATGAGACTGCATTTTAAGTGAAATATTTTAAATGATATTTTAAATGGAGTGGTCAAAATTAAGACCTACACTTTATGTAAACATTCATATTTATAAATAAATTAGGAAAAGAAAATTTGAAAAAAAAAAAGAAAAAGGGAAAAAAAAAAAAAAAAAGAAAAAAAAGAAAAAAAAAAAGAGGGACTTCCTGAGGTGGCTCTGCAGCCAGATACACAGTAGCACTAAGCTCCATTCCGGGAAACCAAGGCATCTACAAAAAAAGTGCAGGGCTGTTTATTTTCCTGTTGGAATGGAAATAACATCGGCCTAGTTTTTACAGGAATCTATGAGGGAAAAAAAATAAAATCAGTGCACAGCAATTATTACTGCTCTTTTGTATCTGTTAAGGCAAAACATATCTACATACAGTAAACTACATCCTTAGCCATTTTACTTTAATACTATGTGTGATTTTTAAAGCAGAGGAGGTGTAAAATGAGCAGCAAATCACTAAACCATAGATTATCAATGGAGTTTTATGCACTTAATATCAGATCTTCTCCTGTTCTCTGGGGGAAAAAAACAAAAAGTGCAAACTTAACATGCTACTGACCAAGAACGCTGGAACAAAAGGTCACCGTAAACTGCTTTGCAAGTCGTGGTATTTCTGGCACTGATTAAAACAGCTACACAATTAAAATTAAATAAATACTGTGATTGGACTTTGTGGGGCTTTGGTTTTGTCTCCTTTCAACTTCACTAAAAAAAAATACCCACTGCCTGTAATATTGACCAAACCTTAACCCTTTTGCAGTAGAAGCCAGATACAAGGTATGCAGCACCAGGGAACCCTGATTTCTGGCATTAAAGAGTTAAAAATCTAAGAGGCTTGTAGTAATTTTTTGGTCTTTGGCAACTGGTGCAAGACTGTGAACACCAAGTATAAAACACTACTGGGAGAACTAGTACAAAAGTAATGTGTTATGGGTAATGCTACATAAACTCCCCAAAATATCTTCCCTCTGATTCAGTAAGAGCAGCGAGCAACTAACAGGCAGATGTGTACTTTCTTTTTTTCTTTTGAAACAGAGCAGAAAGTTTTGGGAAACCATCTGCTCTAGTTTCACTGTATCTCTGTCTGACTAGAGGGAAAACATGGGTATTTTCTGGAAGGGCACATACTCAAGCTAAGGCACAAGCTACACTATTATCTAAGACTAAAGGAACGTCTATACAGGTTATTACACAGTATTGGTCAAACTGGTAATGCAGACCTCACTTGCTTTGTCACTGACCTGAGCCTTTGTTATGACAGTTGGGATACCATTATTCATGTTGCTGTACACTATCATTTCCTTCCTTTAAACTGTCTTCTTACATTACATTTAAAGGGAATGGTTACAGTCTGTGTAACTTAAATGCTATTTTTAAATTTTCCATTTACTCCCACTGATTGCTTTTATTTTTGTAATATACAATTATCTTCTCTCCAAATGACACTTGGCTGAAGAGCACCAAAATTCCACCTCAAGTGGTATTTTCAGATGAACTCTGTCCCTCTCCAGAATCATCTCCTTTTGGAGTTGTTGAGAATTTTATCACATGGTCCAGTGGTAAAATTCCCAACTTTGCCAAAAGCAGTATTAAGCAAACAGCATCTTCTAATTTTAAATGATTGCAGAATAGAATTAAAGCCATTGTAATACATCCAGAAAGGGCTAGTGGCAATTCAGAATGTAAAGAGATAATTTCAGAAATTAAAGCCAAAAATCTAAGGCATAAGGCAAACAATACTAATTATGGAAACTGCATAAGTGATCAAGATTTTCATTTATACATAGAAGTCTCACTATTTCAAATATTATAATGCTCACCGCTAGAGCTTGAAACTTTAAGTATAATAAATGCACTGACTGCATCTTTTTCAGAGCCCAAAAAAATCCCATTTACTTTAATAAATGAATATTTACTTTTTCAACTTACACAATAAAAATTTATACTAATTAAAATAAATAAAGTGTTTAAAAATAAGTTGGTGTGATATCATATATGCCCTTTACAATGGAGAGGATCAGAACTGTACACACAAATACCTCTAGCAATTTGTAATCCATAAAATAATACTGATCATTAGTCTAGTACAGAATTAAACTACAGCTATTTTAATCAAATACAGAGTAAATTTAAAAATGAATTAAACAAGAAATATATTTGATGAGGACATGAAATACTCTAAAGTTTCTGTCTGAAGAGCTGAGAAAAATCAGACTCTGAAAGTGAATGGAAAAAAATTTAAGTAAAAATCAGGAACAGATGAATTCAGGAGTGCTAGTGTGGTATTTATAACTTCCTATAGACCAAATTGCTGTCTGTAAATCTAGTTTATATTGTGTAAACATGGAGTGTCCAGAATAGCAAATACTGACTTGGGATTGTAACTACAATTACTGCACCCATACTGCTACTGGACAATAATGAGAAACCAAGAGTGAACTAAAATTTAAAAAAAAAAAAAAAAAAAAGTAGCAGAACAGGGTATTTATATATATTTTAAGGATTAAGTATCCATCTGACTTAGGGCTCTAGGCCACTTCTGTAAAATGGGAGAGAGAGAATCCAGAAAACACTAGCATGTAGTGGAGACATAAAACACAGTAGTTCTTGTCAACAGCACATCAATATTTGTTCTATGAAATCACCAAAAGAAAATATACCCTGCAAAAACAAGCAGTAATTGCCTGCATGGAAAACAAACTTCTGTAGCGCACATTATAAGCAGAGGTATTGCAAAATTTTAAGCAATGTGGACCAGTAATCACCAGCAAAAGCTGATTTAATTTTTATGGACATATTGATGATTGAAAATAATATGAATTCATTACAATCTTCCTATTTAAAAATGAAAATAAAATTTCCAATAAAATAAATAGCTGAAGTGTGATTACCACTCTGTAGGAAAATCTCATTATGCAAGCGTATCTACAGTGCCCTAAATAACGGCAGAATTAAATACATGTTGCTCCTTAAATTGGAAATCACACTTCCATGGTATCCTACTGATACACACACACACACACACACACACAGACAAATACACACAATTCCCCTTGGTTCAGTTCTATAAAGAGGTCTCAGCATCCACGTATTTCACAACAGGTGTGTCTTCCACATTTATTTTCACACTTTCTGGTTTTTCAGGGCTGTTGGAAAGGAAGGAGGAAAATGTAAGGTTTGGTTCACTTCAGGAAAGGTTAACCTTCAAACATTTTATACTTAACAAGAAGCATTGAAAGTATTTATGCAAGGATATTTTTTGTGATGATGCATTTATATTACATTCTAGTAATTTTTAATTACTATTCACAGGAACAGCACAAACTTGAGAGAAAGCACAAAGATTCCATCTATAAATACCATTTCCGGTGCTTTTATTGATTACATTAATTTGAAATTGTTTTGCAAAGTGTCTTTGGGAGAGACAAACAAACAAAAAACAAAACCAAACCAACCAAAAAAAACTACCATCTAATTAAAAACAATACTCAAAAGTACATAACAAGCAATAATATTAATATTGATTAATTATTGGGCAGGAAAACAATTTTCTTCACAATACAAGACTAGGAAAACATTTCAGTCTTTTCAAAGTGGGAAGCCACACTTGCAACAATGATAGAGGACAGGCAGAAATGTGCATAAATGGCCACTGAAATGCAAGAGACCCTGAAGACCATGGGGTGGCTCACACCTGAACAACCAACACTTAGCAACACAGTCACTGTGAATAGTGGCTTATCCAAAGACAGAAAGGAACACTCCAAGATAGTTACAGGACAGTAGAAGAGAAATTGGAACAGCATTAAGAGGAAGGAATCTCTAGGCATGAGTTTAATAAGAGATGACATCTATCAAGTTGCTTTTGAAAGAAAAAAAATATTAGAAATTCATACAAAGAAAAAAATTCTGTGATTCCTTAAAAAAAAAAAAAAAAAAAAAAAAAAAAATTTTTCAGTGTTCCCGGAATCCACAGAGTCCATAAAAAATGAGAAATGATGAAGGAAGAA
>JANHGN010008884.1:26706-49647 GCA_024605025.1 Megaceryle maxima
CCTCTCTGGGCAGCCTGGGCCAGGCTCTCACCACCCTCAGCACCAACAATTTCTCCTCCTCTCCAGTCTAAATCTCCTTCTCTTAGTTTAAACCCATCACCCCTTGTCCCAACAGGCCCTGCTCAAAAGTCTGTCCCCACCTTTCTGACAGGTCCCTTGTAGTCCTGAAAGGCCCCAATAAGGTCTCTCCGGAGCTTTCTCTTCTCCAGGCTGACCAAGACCACCTCTCTCATCCTGGCCTCCCAGCAGAGGGGTTCCAGCCCTCTGTTTCCTGAAGCAGATTATCTGAATCTCCATGACCTGCATCAGATTACTTCTATACATACAGAAATGTTGATATTCAATCAACAACCACAGAATGGTTTGAGTTGGAGAACAATAGTGGGAGGAAAAAAAAAAAAAAAAGACACAGGAACTACAAACACATTTTCAAGAGCTTTCCCTTCTTTTCCTTTCTTTCCCTGTTCACTTGATTCTTTACTTTCGAATCCACACCTCAATAGCTACACGCCAGGCAGGGTGGGGAGCTGCACAAAACACCAGCACTTTGCAGTTTTTCGAGGGACCCCCCGTGCAGCTCTGCCCTGCGGTGGCGGTGACGTCGCGGCCCCACAGCCCGTATGCAATCTGTATTTGTCTTGATCAGGATATTAAACTACAATCGTGCACAAAGCAGCGAGGTCCCTCTGCACTACTGTTGAACTAAGAAATCATTATCATCAGACAGAAGAGAAGTATGGATGATGGATAATGGGTCTCTCCGCTGCCCAGCGATCATTACACTCCTGCCGATGAGGCAGCAACTGTTTTAAGTCCCATTAGTGGATGATGGGCTGTCTGGAAGAGGATACTCATACCTGAGCAGGCAGCTCTCTTCGCTGAGCTGTGTTAACCCCAGCGTGGTGGGACTGTCCCTTTCCTGAGCTACCCAAGACCTTGGGATGTGGGACAGGGTGAAACAGAGCGTACCCGTCAGCACATGAGGAGGGGAAATGTAGAAACTGAGAAACTGGAAGTGAAAGGTAAATTGCTGCTTCCTGAAGGGACTGTTGGTTGGGCAAGAAACATATTTAGGGAAGTGTTAATGAAACCCTGACGTGAATTTGAGAGTTTATAAATCCGAGTCATCTGCTGGTAGCTTTTACGGCTGCTTAGCGCAGCGTGGGTTAAACTCTTCCCGTATCCGTGGTCGGAAATGTCTATGGACATGCTGAGTTCGGCAGGGAGCAGAGATAGCAGAGTGTCATCCCGATGGATGTTCAGAACTGTCCGTGCTGATGTCAAAATGACTTTGGGGCTGCCTCTTTCCAGCAGAATTGGAACTAAACAAACAGCAAAATTGCTTCTGCAGTGAAGAAGAGGTGGTGTGGGCAACATCACCCCTCCTGCCCCAGCTGTGCTCTGCAAGGGTGGCACCACCTCGCTTAGGTAGGGCTGGCTGTCCCCAACCTCCCCTCCCCAGGGACACAGCCTGAAGATAAATGCCCTGACTCGATTCACTCTGATTTTACTAAACCTGGACAGTGGCTGTGGGTGACACCTCCAGAGAGCAGAGTTTTTGTTTGAATTAAACCCCACGTTTGCCATGTTTCTAGTCCTGGCTTGTGGCTCCCAGTCTAAGCTCAATGCATGGCCCAAGTCTGGCCATGTGCAGGGTGATGGACTCTTCATTTCCTGGAGTGAGAGGGCACTCCCAGGTCGCAGCCGGCGTTGGCACAGCTGACCTTTAGGGAAATTCAGGACATTTACTTTTAGGCATGATGGATGACACTCTCTACAGCCATGGAGAGGGTGTTAATAGAAACTGGAGCTCTACGATGGCAAGTCACTTTCCAGAGAGTCTCTCCAGAGATGGTCCAACAAACCACGGCTGCACTAGGTGGTCTTGGGGTAGAATAATGTGAGAAGTAAGCGAGTCTGGGATGTACAGCTGGGGACTGTTATTCAGGGTGAGTATTAACCTGTGTTTCTCTCCAAGCCTGGCTAAGTGGGCAGCCAACATGCCACAAATGCTGTTTTGAGATACTGTTTATGGTCCTCCATGTTATATATGACTCTCATGGGGTGCTTGTGCGCATGGCTTGTACATTTGCTTTTGCTGGCAGGTGGAGGTTGCAGCAAGTGTGGGAGCAGCTCTACAGAAAGAGTTATAGCTCTGTTTACAAGGGTGTGTAGAGCTAGAACGAGGGGTAATGGCTTTAAACTGAAAGGGGGGAGATTTAGATGAGATGTAAGGAAGAAATTCTTCACTCTGAGGGTGGTGAGGCACTGGAAGAGGTTGACCAGAGAAGCTGTGGATGCTCCACCCCTGGAAGTGTTCAAGGCCAGGTTGGTCAGGGCTGTGAGCAGCCTGGTCTAGTGGGAGGTGCCCCTGTCCGTGGCAAGGGGGTTGGAACCAGATGAGCTTTAAGGTCCCTTCCGACCCAACCCATTCTATGAGTCTTTGTCTCTATGATAACAGCAGGATCACAACGTGTCAGCCAGGAGGGATGGGGCAGCAGGAGGCAACAACACTGCTGGATTTGGGATGTCTGAGCAAACCCGTGGGCTCCTAGCTGAAAAACACCTCAGAAAGAGCACGAGTATCTCCTGACTCCTGCCTCCTCTCACAACCTGTTTCATTTTCAGCAAAGCCCTCACCTATTGCTACAAGCTCCCCGAGTCGTGCAGCCCTGGGTGGTACGGGAGGGTCCACAGCTGTTAATGCCACAGCCCTGTATAAAAGCCTTCGTGAATCTGAGTAATTTTAAGTAAACTTTGAGAAATTGAATTTTAAGTCCTATCTAAATCCGATACATCACTGCTGTGTGACCGGGGTCCATGGTAATGAACAAACAGCATCCGTCGGTACCTGCTGGGCCTCCCTCAGGGAGCAGATCTTCCCGTGGCAGCTTTGTTTTTGATTACACAGCCATGACTGCGGCTCCCTTGGCGTGATTCATCCTGATGTGATCTCCTGGTGATGAGAGCAGAGGACAGGAACCTGCGTTTAGCTGGGAATCTGTTTAAAAATGCATTCTGGAGGGTTTTCTGTAAATTATTAACGAACAGTAATTCACCTTTTAAACTCCTGAAGATGTAAAGCACTTTATGGACTATCTTTCAAATTGTTTTGAAAATCTTCAGATCCCTCTCTTGGTGCTCTCATAACTATTTAGTAAAACAATAATAAAACCGAAACCGATACAAATGGTATCTGTTGTTTAGAGAAGTAAATATCCCTGCTAAGTCTTAGCAAAGCACTTACAACGGAGTGGTTTGGAGGAAGTCCAGACTGTTCAATGGTTAATATATTATTCATATTAATAAAATAATGTTTGGAAAGGCACCAAGAGTCCTAATCTGTGTATCAAGACCTGGGTTTTAGTAGTTAGTCGACAATTATTTATCAGATGAGGATTTCCCACATTTCTCTGAAATTTATTAGGGCGTGAGGAGGTTGGTTTCCAGCCACGTCACTGATGTATTCAGGATTGCAAGTGTCCAAAACAAGGTTCTCTGATGGATCCTTGAGCGATGGGGTTCAGCTTTCACCCCAGGGACTGGAAACCTGGGGGCTCCCGTAACGGCATGGAGGTGGGAGCCCAGTTGCAGCCGAATCAGGAGTGCTGGTGACCAGCAAAGCCTTGGCAGTGGGAGCAGCAGGGTCCGGGTGGCTTCTTGGACCTCAGCTGGGCACCAGACAGGACACAAAGTTTGCAGACTTTACTGGGTCTCCTCACTGGAGACCCCCCACCCTGGCCAGAGCCCTCTTTGCACTTTGCCGGTGCAACTCTTTGAGGAGCTGGATCCCTCTTGCCAGAGCAGCAGAAAACAAATGAGCTATTTGTAACCCTTAATTTAAACAGCTACCGAAGTAATAGTATAAATAGTCTAATGCAATTGTAATGGATAATGAATTATGCATAGAGCCTCTTCCCTCCTTGAATATGCATGAGGCAGGAACTCACGAAGCGTTGCGATATTGCTGCTTTATTGCTGCTTTATTGCTCACTTACAGCCCCGTCCTAAAGCAGGGCTCCGGGGACACCGAGCCCAGGGTCTGCACTGTCCCCTGTCCTCATGGTTCTCACAGTGCTGCTCCAAACACTGTCTGGCTTTGGTCAAAACCCGCACCAAACCTCACTCTTCTGACCACGAGCAAGGCGGATATAAATAACAGAGCCCCTTCCAGCTTTTCTAACCTTTGTCCCATCTAGCTTAAAAATCAGGAAAATATCAAACTGGTTCTAGAAGCTGAAGGGAATAAATTAATTTCAGTGACAGGAATAAAGTGGATCTAATTAGAAGTCACTCTGCAGTGCCTCGTTAGTGTGGCTGGTAAGTAAATGAAATTTCAGCAGTAGTGAGTTAGACTATTTGTCTTTGGCTATTTTTAGGATTTACAAAATGCCAACGACCGTCTTTCCTCGCAGAAAATTTTCCTCATTGGATGTCAAGAGGCCTTTTTGATAGACCACGGCACAGCTGCTTCATTTACATTCCTTGGGCACTTCCTTCGCTCTCTGCAGCTCATTCATAAATTGAAACAAATCAAAGCAATTTTTGGAGACAAATGGATTTTAGCTGTCTCGTTGCATGTACGTAACCCCGCAGAGTAACGTGCTGCTGTTAGATCAGAATACTTTATAAACTACTTTTTTTTTTTCCCCTCCCCTGTGAATAAATGACAATTTTTTTCTTTCCACTGGTGCCACCATCCTCTGGCGCGGCAGAAACCCACACGTCGCACGGTAATTTTATTACAGGCTTGTCCGGGGAGCAGAAGGACTAATTTGTCAGTCTTATTCAACTTGAGTCAGCTGTTGGTAACCTGCGCTCCCCGACAATCCCGAATTGTCAGTCAGCAATGATTTTCCTTGACTTTCAGTGCTTATAAAGTCATACACGGTGGTAATTTAATGAGCGGGAGATAAAAATTCTGGTCATACTCATCCAGCGACGGTCCTGACATATCATTTAGTTAGAAACCCTCCTTTCAGGACAGAGCCCTCTGATTGAAACCGCAAAGTTATTCCCGTTAATTACGTCCTCATCGCATTAGAAACCCCAGACCTCGGTCGCTCACGCGGTTTAGGATTTTGGATGTGTTGCCACCTACGATCCTGTTGTTAGTGCCATACCACAAGCCGTGGCTATGGGGAATTTAATCAAATTAAGGGCAATACCATCCTGGAGCAGCAGCTAAGGGACACGTGCTGTTAGCAGGGAGCAACCTGCAGCCCAGCTGAAGAGCTCTGCTCCTTGTCGATGGGAAGTTGAGGGATCCCAAGAGCTCTGCATGCTGTTTGCAGCTTTCCAGGGTTTGTTTGTTACTCAGAAGGAGGGGTTTGGGGATTTTTTTGCATGAAAGGTAAGATTGCTGCAAGGAAAACATGGTTTTGCCCTGAGTCCCACCATCTGCAGGTTGCAGCTGTGTGTGAAGTTGATCGGGTGCTTTCTGCCCGGTCTGTCCACCGACAACGTGCTCACCCCAACTCATGAAATGACCATAACATGGAACAAAGAGGGCAAAAGCTTCCCAAGAGCTTCCTCTTCCATTTGTAGGGCTGGGATAAAAACCTGTGTGAGCTTTTACCCCATTTGCAGTGTGAACTTTGCCATCAAACCACAGGCTGCAGCCACTGCGGTGTCTGCAAAACATTTGGATTGGGATTTAGATGTTGAGCATCCACCTCCAGAAATGCTTGGATCAAAACTTTATTTTTATGGCAGATTTTAATGCCTGATTTTAACACAAGCAGTAGCCTAAAAGAGCTGGCATGGGCTTGGGAACTGTATATTGCAACCAGTTCCAACTGGGTTGGGTTGGTTGTATAGACTGCATAGGATTGGATGTATAAATTAAAGTTCTTAATAGATTTTAAGCCAATGACTGAGATTAGCATCTTTATTTTAAAGTACTGCATGGACTCAATTCAGATGCTGCACACTTCCATCTTGTTTCGTGGTATTATTGGGCCACACAGGATGATTCATAAAGTTTAGATACCAGAATAACATCTTCAGGCAAGAATAATTTGATATATTTTTTTTTTCCCCCCTAAACGTGTTGCCATAGATTTTCCTAAATGTTTTACAAACAGTTATTAAAAGCACATTGAGAATCTGAATTCCCTGTGGGCAAAATGTTTTTGTACTTAACTTTCATTTAATTCAAAAAAACAGAAAAAAAAAATCACATCTGTTTGGAGTTGCAGCACAACATGGGAAAATCATACCCAGCTATCACAACAGCAGCGAGGCAAAGCCGCAGATCGCTCCTGGCCACCTTCCCTCATCCCCTTCCTTCTGGGGGCTGGGCAGGAGCCACAAAGGGGGGCTCAGCTGCAGGACCTCCTTCTTGGGGACAGCTCTGATGACATCTATCAAACCAAGGCAAGGCTTTGGAGGGACTCAGCCTGTAACCCCCTGCCCAGTGTGGGCTTTGGCAGCAGGGTTCCACCAGGAGCATCCCGGGCCCACTGCAGTGTGGGGCTGTCGAGTATTTTGCACAGTGGTGGCCCTGGCTGGATAACTTGTAGTATTAAAGGACAGGCAGGTGCTCTAGGGGATGACAAAAGTATCTTAAGCAGCCATCTGGAGATGTAAAGAACATGGTTGTAGAGAGGTGGGAGTTGGTCTCTTCTCCTGAGGAACAAGCAAAAGGACAAGAGGAACCGGCCTCAAGCTGCCCCAGGGGAGGTTGAGGTTGGAGCTGAGGAACAATTTCTCCCCCTGCAGGGTTGTCCAGGGCTGTCCCAGGCTGCCCAGGGCAGGGCTGGAGTCCCCGTGATCCCTGGAGGGGTTTCCAAGCCCCCCATGGAGCTGTGGTGCTGAGGGCCAGGGGTCAGTGGTGCCCTGGCAGTGCTGGGGCAATGGTTGGACTCGATCTGAAACGTCTCTGCCAACCAAAATGTTTCTGTGCTTCTTTGAAACATTCCAGCATCAATTTATTGCACCCATGTTAGAGTTTAAAAACCTGCATTTAGCAGCTTTAGGTGTGAAATGGTCCATAAATGAGTAAACATACGGGAATTAAAAAAAATAAATATCCAACACCCCCTTCAGATCTCCCTTCCCTTAACGGCACCGTAAATTTCAATGTCATATTCCTGTGCGTCGCTGCCCTTAATCTGACAGTGTCAGAGGGATCTATCTTCATTTTCTCACTCTTTTCATAATCTAATCCTCAGCTCTAACATGCAATTAGTGCCCTCCTCGCCCTCCGCATACCAAGCAGGCTGATTGCTACAGCTTTCCCTGTGCAATCCATTTAGCCATGCGACTCATAATGAATATGTACATTTGGAGGACCTCGGCGAGGAGGGTCACAGGCAATCAACCTTGAATTCAATTACGCGAGTCAAGGTTAATGACTCGGCGCAGTGGTCAGAGGCATTCAGCCTCCTGCAGATTAAATCAGGCTGTCAGAGCTGACAATGCGGTGGCTCGCGCGAGGAGCCGGGGATCGCGCCGTGAGAAGGTGCTGTCACTCCGTGCGGGGCTCTCCTTGGAAAATCTGATTGTTGGGCTCCCCTGCACCCCTCCCTGGACCCCATAATGTGATTAAATGGCAGAGCAGCAGGACTGCGTGGGAGTGTGGGGTGCTTGCATCACCAGGAGGATGCTGCTGCCTGGGGAAGGAGCGTTTGTCCAGATATTTCCCACCATGGCCACAAATGCTTTTACCCTGAGCGCTGCTCTGGGGTGAAGAAGGAAAAATCACCGACCAGCTCCAGCGCTTCAGCATCCAACGGGTCCCTGCTTTCCAGGTGTCCCAGCAGCAGCGATGGCTCCCAAGCAGGTGGCTCTGGGGCTCTATCCCTGCTTTGGGCTGGGCATGGTGCAAAAGGTGCCACGAGGTTCTCCAGCCCATGGTGGGACCAGCCAAGAAGGACGTGCAGCCTTCTCCCAGTTGGATCCCAGTGGGGTGCCCCAAGCCCCACAGTCCACCAGGAGATGATGGTGTTTCAGAGCAATTTCACAGCTGATATTTAAATAACACCTTTTTTCCTTTTTTGTGTGTTTTTTGTTGTTGTTGTTGTGTTTTTTTTTTCTTGGTTGTTGTTGTTGTTTTGTTTTGGTTTTTTTTTATTCTTGCTGCCTCTTCTTGCAGCTCCCCCAGAGGCTCTATTTTTAGCTGTGCTCTAGGTGTAATGACACGGTGCTTGAGGGTTTAAAATAGGCTTGAAGGTGGTGCTTTAATGGTGGGCTGCAAACGCTTTATTACATGTTTTGTTAACCACGAGGGCTAAATTGCACTGTGGATCCTGCCTGGCTCCGGTGACAGCAGGGACCTGGCAGGTCTGCCTTTGGTTCAGGGCAAAATGGGTTTTCTGACATGGGCTCAGCCCAAACAGAGCCAGCATCTACAGAAATCCCTTCTAGAAAGCGAATCCACGGGAAGGGGTAACACCAGTGATTGCTCCACAACGGGACCAGCACCAGCCATGACTCTGTGACCTGGCACTGCCCTTCATGGGGAGCCCAGCCAGTGCAGGAGACACTCAGAGCTACCTCTGGGACTTGGGACAACCCTCTGGGTTCTTTGGCTCCACTAAAAGCTGGTGTAGCACATAGCGCATTAGTGCCCCGGTCCCCAGGAGCACGATAACCAGCTGGGCCTGCCATCTCCATTGGCCACACCAGCTCCCCTGACATGATGCTCATGATGGAGAGCTGCTCATGACAAAGAGCTGCTCATGATGGAGAGCTGCTCATCAGCACCAGCAGCTCATGATGCGCTACATCAAACCGCTGCTTGTTAAACCCTCCGTAGCACAGACTGATTTCTCTCGTCCCCCGCAGTGGTCACGTTGGAGGCACTTGGAAGCCTTTCCTTGCTGTCCCAGCAGCACCAAGCCCCTGTCTGCAGGCTCACTGCTGTCCCAGACTGGTGCAGATTCATTAGCACCAGCAGCTGCTGACCCAATCAGCTTGGAGGGGCTGCAGCTGGGAGGGGCCACAGCGGGATAAACAACCCAGCCAGCCAATGGGAGGGTTGATCCCACCCTGAGTCCTGCCCCTATATAAGGTGAGGGCTGGGCCAGGCTGGGGCTGCCTCTTTTCAGCTTGTCTCCTTGTGTAACTTCTGTTTCTGTGGCTGGAGCAGGGTAAGTTGCTGTCCCATGCACATGTGGAGCCTTCCTGGTTTCTATGATTTGGTTTGTCTATCATCTTACAAGTACTGTCATTACTGCTTGTGTTTTCTGCTCTCTTGGTGTTGTTTTATTAAATTGTCCTTATCTCAGCCCCTGGGGGCTCACCTTTTTAATTCCCCCTAGTTCCCTTTCCCATCCCACAGGAGGGTATGGGGAGAGGTGGGTGAACAGCTGTGTGCTGCTCAGCGGCCAGCAAAGGTTAAAACATGACAGCTTCTTACTTGTGCTTCCAGACTTTTGTAGGTTTGCCAAGCTCTGGTTGAAGGTGTGGTGTTGAGTTGCTCTCCTTGAGTGATAAGTTTGTTTATTAGAATGATAGAATCCTTTTGGTTGGAAGAGACCTTTCAGATCTGAGTCCAACTGTTCCCCCAGCACTGCCAGGGCAGCACCGACCCCTGGTCCTCAGCACCACAGCTTGGAAACCTCTCCAGGGATCATGGGGCCTCCACCCCTGCCCTGGGCCAGGCCTGGACAACCCTGGAGGGGGAAAAAAAAATGTTTCTCTGTCCCAACCCTCCCCTGGGGCATCTTGAGGTTGGTTCCTCTTGTCCTTTTGCTTATTCTTTGGAGAAGAGACTGCCCCCCCATCTTGCTCCAACCTCCTTTCAGGTGGTTGTAGAGTGAAATTGCTGCCATGGCCTCAGGGATCCCACCAGCACCCACCACTGGTGGTCTTCTGCTCAGCATTAAAACCATCAGTGTGTCAAACATGAAATCACACAGAGGAGCTGAGATGTTCCCCTGCCAGCTCCCTGGGCCCCTTCTTGCCTGGGCATCACAGGCATTTGGGACCCCAGAGCTCTGGACAAACCCCCCAACAGCATCCAGTACCCACTGGGGCTGAGAGCCTGGGGTTTCACTCTGCCTGTGGAAGGCTTTGCCCTGGGGCTGCACACTGGGTAAGGTGTTATTTAGTAGTGCAGACAAATTAAAAACATAAATAATGTTCGACTGTCTGAATCTTTTCAATAAAAACAAATTATGAGGCTTGTGTATGTAAAGCAGCGTCGCTCGCTGTGAGGAATCTTTTACCCGTGATTTATACTGTTATTAAACATGGGGTGATTTTTAGAACCAAATCATTGCTGTAATTTCAGGACCGTTACATTGTATTTAACACAAATTCCTAATGAATGTATTTTTCAAAATGTCTTTCCAATGCTTCTGAAATAGAAAAACCTTTTCTTTAAAAAAAAAATTTTGTTTATTTTGTCTTTTTTTCCCTTTTATCATTGGGAGAAAAAAAGAGTCCAAATAGGCAGCTTCAGTTCACATAACTCTGCTTGCTGGAGTTGCAGCCTGGGACCTGGCAGAGATTTGTAAATATAGAAATTCATCATTCTTGAGCATGAAATGTTTCCTCTGCTCGGGTGGCCATCCCTGGAGCCCCAGCATCACCTCTCTCCACTGCCCAGTGCTCTGAAATGTGTTCACAGTGTCCCTGCTTCTTGGTAAACATGGAGAAATCTTCTGGGTTTATGACTTTGTTTGTTTTTCTTGGTTTCTTTACAACTGGCTGTCCAGGACTTTGATGCCCAGGGCTTGGAGGGCACAGCCACTCCAGGACAACCCTGGGAAATATATCCCAGGGGAAAGAAAAAGCATCTTTATATTCCTATCCAAGCCCTGATGCACACAAGCTTTCTCCTCTGCCCACCCCTGCAATAGCAGGGGAGTGGGTGTGGATGGGAACGGGGTCCAGAGCCAAGAGAGACTCTGGGCTGGGGCTGCTTTATCACCTCCTCTGTGCCCCTCTGGCCAGAGGCCACCATGGACCTGCTGCCAGGCTTCTCACCCTGACCACACAGCTCAGAGAACTGGGGTGTTAATAATTGCTTTGGTCATTAGTGCTGTAGTTATGAATTGCTTGCTACCAGTAGTGGTAGAGAGGATAAAACATGGATACAGAGGCTTAAGCTCCCTTCCTGTTACTTAGAAACTGGAGAAAGTTTCTGGAGATCCATTCGGCTCTTCCCTCATCAATTAAGCATCCAGGAAAACAGTTCCCCTGGGTGACAGAAAAGGGCTCTTAAGTGCTTTAGCTCAGCTCTAAAACTTGGAGACAGGCTTAAACTTCTCATCTGTAGAAGAAGAGAGCAGCCTGACACAGGCTCACCCCAACGCCTGAGTCTCACTCTTAACAGCTCCCTGACAGGAGGCTGGAGCCAGGGGGGGTCGGGCTCTGCTCCTAAGGAACAAGAGACAGGACAAGAGGAACCAGCCTCAAGTTACCCCAGGGGAAGTTTGGGTTGGAGCTGAGGAACAGCTTCTTCCCTGCAAGGGTTGTCCCAGGCTGCCCAGGTCAGTGTTGGAGTTCCCATCCCTGGAGGGGCTTCAACGCTGTGGTGCTGAGGAACAGGGGTCAGTGGTGCCTGGGCAGTGCTGGGACAATTGTTGGACTTGATCTGAAAGGTCCTTTTCCAACCAAAAGGATTCTATGATTCAAAGTCACTGTCTCGGCTGCCATCCCCCAGAGCAGTGCTCCTGGGAAGTGCAGAAAATCACAGGGATGGTCCCCAAACAAGAGCAGTTTGTGGAGGTGGGCTGGTGGAAACTTTGGAATAAAGATTAAATAGGAGAAAAATATGAAACTGCTGGTGGCACTTCTCGTCGAGGTGAAAGAGAACTCGGCGGAGCGCAGGAGGAGGTGACAGTGAGCATTAAGGGAGATGTTTGTTGGTGTCCAGGGTGATTTGCCTGACATCCAGATTTGTTAATATCACACGGTGACACATTTCAGGTGTTGGGAAAATTTGCATGTGTTTGTTTAGTGGTCTGGGGGAGCTGCTAATGAGAATTCATAAATCCTCTGCTCTGACTTTTTGCTGGCTGGAACCTCCTGTGATTTAAGCCCTTTTTAAATACAATATTTTTTTTTAATTATTTTTTTATTTTTTACAAAACCATAACATCAGATTAGGGAGAAACAGCAAATTGAGGCTTGTTCAAGAGGTGTGGCATGACAAGCAGCAAAACAGAAACTTATGAACTGCTGGTGCAGCCACTGCTGCCCAGTCTCGGAGCAGGAGACTCGTGTGCCAAGGGTTTTTGAGGCAAATTGATCACCTGCCATGACTGCAGATAAAGAGTGGAGAGCTCCCACCACCGTGTGAACCACCCCGCACTCTGGCCACCCTAATCCCAGCCCTTTCCAGAGACTGGGGAGTGGAATATCTTTAGGATTATCCCATTAGAGGCATTTACTTCAAATTGCTGCGATGAGATTACCAAATATGACAGTGTAGAGGATGCTGTTGGGATGGATGGGCTACCTAAAGAGCGGGTGATCAATCAGTGGAGACTTTTAATTGGTCTAAATAGCTTTCTTGCCAGAATATGTGATTGTATTTTCTGGGGTTTATTTCAGTTTCCTCTAAGCACCTAAAAAAAAGTCTTTCAGAGGCTGTCAGGAGTCCCTGGGGAAAGCAAACCAACTGGTTTTCCCCACTGTACTTATAATATTTGCAGCCAAATGGTTTGGAAGGAGTTTGGAAACCAAATCCCATCTGATGCTAGTTTCTTTCCACTTCCAGAATATATTCAGGTGGTCTAGCAAGAGCTGTGGGATTAGCTGTTCTGAAGCAGTGTTGTTATTATACACGAGTATATTAAATCAAGCTTTTTGTATTAATAAAAAGCACCTCCAAACCCAGACTTTCATCCCAAAAATCTTTCTGGGGGGATCATCTGCAGCTTTCTCAGTGGGTGCTGAAAGTTAAATAAAGCTTTCAAAAGGATTTATCAGGTAAATGTTTTTGATCGCTGTGATTTAATTTATGGGATTAGTTTGACTTTCAATTACCAGGCTTCACACTGAATCACTTTATATTTTGAGCTCTGTAACTAGCAGTCCTTACACTCGATCTTTCATTTAGAGAAGGATTATCAATAATTAGACACCGTGGCCTTATTGATCGACTAATCAATAACCACATTAATCATCAGCAGTCTGAAAACAATTCACTCTTTGCATTAAAAGGAATCTGTGCAATCAAATTAGCATCCTTCACCACACGCCTGCCGCGGGGGGTACCTTTATGATAGATGTCATTTCTGAACCCATTACTGCAGAGCTGGAAGGTGTTTGCTCTTTCTTTGAACTTCTTAATTAAGTTTGGGTCATTATTTCTTAGTTGTCCGGTGTTTACTTGTCACTAACAATAAATTTTGTCTCACAAAAGGTATTGGGTATAAAGACTTGAGTCTTCAAAGATGTCAGTTTATGCACACATGGGGAATAAAGATAAAATGCAAAGCTCCCTGGTGTGAACCCCAAAGTCCAGCCATTATCTCCATCCGCATCTTCCTGAAGCTCGGGGTGGGGGGAGTGAGGTGTTGCTGCCTCTCAAACCACCTGCTTTGCACAAATGTGTTTCTCTTATTTCCTCCCCAACCCCCAATCACTTAAAATTTTCCCAGGCATTGCAAATAATTATACCTTCAAATTATCCAAGATACACGGGGTTTATTTACTCCAGGGTGGAACATCGACTGAGTTTGCATTTGCTCTTACTCCACCCATTAAAACCATTTATAGCCATCCCTCTCCATCAATCAGGTGAGACTATTAGGAAAACAACAAACCACCCAATAAATTATCCTAATCTGTTGTAAAACCGATCTTTGTAATTAATTTAGTCAATTGTGTTTAACTACTTGGAAAGTAGCCTAAATAATGTCATCATGTTGGGTCTTGCATGGAATAGAACCTGAGAAAGCTGTAAAAATCATCTGGAACAACATGAAAACATTGGGTTTTTTGTCAGTCTTAGGCAGAACTCTGGCTCGGGTGGGCAGATGGTCTCAGGTAGGACCGTAAATC
The DNA here is from genome assembly GCA_024605025.1 of Megaceryle maxima. NCBI lineage: Eukaryota > Metazoa > Chordata > Aves > Coraciiformes > Cerylidae > Megaceryle > Megaceryle maxima. The sequence goes on from JANHGN010008884.1 coordinate 40,672, forward strand.
ATTCGCCATGACCAGTCCAAGGGCTGGGTGGTAGCTGGTGAGGAATGACCAGGTGTGAGGCTGCCCAGATTTGCTGAACCACATCAACTTCCAGCTCCATGGGCTATGGATGGAGGCCATCAGTGCATGAATCTGTATACCTGGTGATTGGGACTGTCTGAAGGAGAAGGAATCATAGAAGGGCTTGGGTTGGAAAAGACTTTTAAGATCATGGACTCCAACCATTCCCCCAGCACTGCCAGGGCACCACTGACCCCTGGCCCTCAGCACCACAGCTTGGAAACCCCTCCAGGGATCACAGGGACTCCAGCCCTGCCCTGGGCAGCCTGGCACAGCCCTGGACAACCCTGGAGGGGCTTGAAGAAATTGTACCTCAGCTCCAACCTAAACCTCCCCTGGGGCAACTTGAGACTGTTTCCACTTGTCCTAAAGCCTGGCACAGGACCAGGATGATGAAAACCAACCACACACCTTCTGAAAGGGCACATCTGCTGAAAAAAGGGCAGTGCCCTTAGAAATTTTACCAAGGTAATGGCAACTTCATGTATAATTTAGATGAAACACATGTAGTGCAGTTTGTCAAGTCAGATAACACACGTTGTGTCTATGGCCGGGGATGAAGTGTTTTCTAGAAGGAACACTAAAAATCAGTGGGATGCATATCAGGGAGGGGGAATGAGGTGCAAAGATGTGCTCAGCTGTGATGTAAGGGTCCACAGAGATGCCTTGCATCAACCAAAGGGGGTTTGTCACCAAGAGCCACATTCATAGAGTCAGAGAATCATAAAATTATAAAATCAGAGAATTACAAAATCATAGAACCATAGAATGTTTTGGAGTATTTTGGAAGGGGCCTTTAAAGGTCATTCAGTGCAGCCCCTCAACCTTCCTGGTGCTTTGCTGGATGAACATCTCCATGGGCTGGCAGACACACACGGAGCACCCACCCGTGGCTGCTCCTTCCCCCTTGCCAGGCACGTTATAATTCTTTTAAATGATAAAACCATTTCTTAGTTGCATCTTTGCATTCTTCACATTAACAAAGGGCTTGTTCAACGCTCTCCTCCCCCAAAAAAGCAATCAAACAACCAGAAGTGGTGGCGTGTCTTTCCCTGCCGCTGTCACCGGAGACTTTTGACTGATCATGATGGAAGCCTTTGTCTTGGACCCGTGTCATGTTGAACCTCGGGGGGTGGGCGGTGCTGAGGAGTGACAGTGGGCACCGGTTGGTTTGATGTAACACTTGTGTCGCTGCTGCGAGAGGCTTAAAGTGTCTGTGAGGAATATCTTAACCTGGATGCAGTTTGCCTTAGAAGAAGAAGTTTTCAGCTGTGAAGCAGCAGGAGGTGTGGCACGAGGGCTGCTCCTCACCCAGCGTGGCACCAGGGCTGCTGCTGGGGGATATGTGGTGACCCTGCATGGGCCCGACCTCCCTAATACAGCTGAGAGCAGTGAGACACCTCCCGATGCAGTTATTATTAATCAGGTGAGATGTATATGGGTAATAATTATTGTGGTGGTGGTATAATGCACTCAAATGTGTGTAGAGAATCATAGAACCATGGAATGGAGTGGGTTGGGAGGGACCCTTCAAGGTCACCTCGTCCAACCCCCGTGCAGGGAGCAGGGACATCTGCAACCAGAGCAGGGTGCTCAGAGCCCTGGCCAACCTCCCCTGGGATGGGTCCAGGGATGGGGCAGCCACCACCTCTCTGGGCAGCCTGGGCCAGGCTCTCACCACCCTCAGCACCAACAATTTCTCCCTTCTCTCAAATCTGAATCTCCCTCTTTTAGCTTCAACCCATCCCCCCTTGTCCTGTCCCAACAGCCCCTGCTGAAAAGATTGTCCCCATCATTCTGACAGGTCCCTTGAAGCGCATTCATTCATAGGAAGAGGAACTCTTCCCAGGTCTTCCCAGCCTGATTTTGCTGTCTCCCTGCCTTGTGTGTGTCGTGCTCACCTCTCCATGGAAGGACAGCAGCTCGGCTGCAATCCCCTTTCAACATTACAACATCCCACGGCCACATCAGCAGCATCCACCCCTCCAGCCCGCCCTTTGCAGGTGGGACCCCATGGTGACCCTGCAGGGACTCACAGAGGAGACCCCCAGGGCTGGGCAACCCCCGTCTCAGCACCCAGGGTGACTCCTCTCCGCGAGCAGCGCTGCACAATAAAGCCTGGCTTTAAAGACCGGTAAAACCAGCAATTATAAGACACGGAGTGATCTGAGGAAGTGCTGGCTCAGAGAGGCCTCCCTCCTTTGATGTTTACGGCCACAGCGGAGCAAATACGAACAATGCCGGTTTTCATGAGCGCTTCTTAGCATTCAGGACTTCCCATTTGTTTCCAATTTCAACAGTTAACATCGTCCGCTTTCAGTTTGCCATTGTCTGAGGAATCGCTCGGGCCGGAGCAGTTGTAATTTATCTTTTGTGCTACGTAATTTGGAGCAGCCCAAGCCAGAAAGGAACATCTGTATCGAGGGCTCGCCGTCCGCGTGCCCTGCTCTTCTGCACCGGGACGTGTTAGAAGGTCACTTTCCTCATAAACTTCGTTCTCGCTGTTGGTTTTATTCATTATATTTGACATATTAAGCTTCTGTATCTTGGCATAAAGGACACAATATTGCAGCATATTGGCAAGCTCATTTGCTTTTCACAGCCAGTGTTGTGGCCAAATATCAGTCCCTGGGGAGTGACACGTGTATATAGACTGCAGGAAAATGAGCCTCAGCAGCAGGTGGCCTTTTGCAGCCTAATGAACATGGCAATCTGTTCCTAGCACGGCGAGGCTTTTCACCAGACAATTAGGCAACTAAGCATGTAATTATTCAGGCCAACAAGAAGAGGCTCTGCTCTAATTTCATCTTTTCATTGCTGTTTACTCACCCACACTCCCCTCATTAATGAGAGATTTTCCAGTCTATGCTAATTGGTTTCAATAACATTCATTTTGGTTGAAAGGGAACGATTCTGTTAATTGAGAATCGAAAGCATCTTTTCATTTTGAGTGTGGCCTGCTATGGAAATCTGAACGCTCTCAACAGGTTCAGGCTAATGAAATTAAGTTACACAGCCACTGGTGGTGTAATAGAAATAAAGTAATTTATTTTCACTGGAGCATGTGCTCTGGGTCCTGAACAATTAATCCAGCTCGTTCGGGAGAGCCATCGGAGGAGGCGATTTTGAATAAACAGGGCTGCCTGCTTCAGATCTGCTGCTGTAATTCTCGGGGTGGTTTAACTGCTAAGCTCTCCAGCACGACCTCAAAATGTTTAATGAGAACGAGACGCGTTTACGGAAACATTAATTCTTTAATAGCTCTTTGTGGAGAAAAAAAAAAAAATTAAAAAAAATAAATAGAGCACAGTTTGCCAGCCTTCTCAGTATGTGTGTGTGGGGGGGTTAAAGCAGCATCAAATAAATAAATGGGTGGATCCTGGCTCCAAAATTGGAGACCACCCCAGGGCACGTGATGCTGAGGAGGGCTGTGGAGCTCTAATCCTATTTCTTCAGTATTCAGGACCTTTAAAGCAAAAGGGAACCGAAGCCCGAGATGTGAATATGTTTGGTTGTTTGGTTTTTTTTCGTTGACCACAAGTACTAGGAACTGTTTTTAAGAAAAACTGAGCTTCTCAGTTATCAATGTAACTTCTGGTGTTCAGACTTTAAGGAGAACTTTGGCTAGCAAAGAACCATCAGCCTATCCACAGACAGCAGCAGGGTGGAGAAGGCAGCTTGGAGATGCCTGAGCATCCTTCCCAGGGAGCGGTCCTGCGGCGACCCCGTGACCCTGCCCTGCCTTTTCCCCATCCTTGTCCTTACGCCCGACCCTCGAGCGGGTGATTGCAGCTTCTACAGGCTGCTGCAGTGACCGTTAATTAAAAATAAATTTGCAGTCTGAGAACTATAGTCTCCATGCAAAGCCAGGACAAAGGGGTAACTTTCCATGCAGGAAAAAGCAGGAAATTTTGAAAACTTCTGTGCTTCAGTGTGGAGGAGACTGAAGATGGAGCATGCACGAGTGCTTTCTGTGTCTACAGACAAGCCCGTGTGCGTACGGAAAGTCTCTGCAACTACATATGTAATTACTGATTGCTCAAGTATGGTGCAGTGTATATTTAAAGTATCTTACGGGCAGCCAAAATACCTCCATAAAAAAAAAAAAAAAGAATAAAAAACACCAAACCATACATTTTCTTGGCTGCCTCAATTTTTAAGGGAGAATTCCAGCTCCCAAGTATCAAAAGACCCAGATGAATATATTTGAACACAAGTTACGCAGCATGCCACTTCTGGTTTTCTCCGATTTGATGATGGAAGGTCCTGTTGCAAATCCATGTGACTAACCCATCTTCTGAGCAGTTCTTCCAGCTCCAGTACTGGCTGGGGGGAGGTGACCTTTCCACCATGAAGAGGAGGAACCTGGTGTCGTTGCCGTTGCTGGTTGCGTTTCACATTGGCTTTAATTGTCAGCATTTGTGCGGGTGTGGGGTGTGTAAATGCTAACGTGGGGTTTGTTGTTTTCTTGGGTTTGTTTTTTGTTTTTTAAAGCTGGCTTCCAAAAATACATAATAGGCAGAGACTTATAAAATAACACACTGCAGACTGTTATGAATATTTCAAAGAATTATTCCTTTATTTTGTGCATAGCTCATCGTGCTGACACTTGATTCATAGCTGCACAAATGTACCTGGGGTTGCTAAGGTTACCCAATTTCATTCACCCATAGATAGTTGAGATCTACATAATCCCATCAGATCATCCACCGCATTTCAAAGTGATATTGATAAATGGGGCCTGGCTCAGATGATATGTCCATTTACATGTGATATATCTCACGAGTCCTGTCTTCTAAAATATTGTGGCTGATGAAATTTCACATGATGTGCATCTACAGAACGCAGAGGTGCACGTCTTTATTCTCAGTTTGAAAAGACCCTGAAGGAGGAGCCAAGGGAGGGGGAGGATTTTGTGCTTGAAACTCTTTTTTTTTTTTTTTCTGTAGAAATTGAGAATATTGTGACTCCAATTCAGACTTTGGCTTTGTCACAAGAGCATGGAAAAGCATTCGGTTCTCTGCTGCGGTACCATCTCCTGGTTGCCAGCAGAAATCTCAGCACTTTGCTTCACTGAGCCAGAGCTTGCTAGCAGCATCCTCATCACCTTTTAATGTGGAATATCCCATGAAAATGAAATAATTTTTCTAGCAGAACTTCTAGACCTTGGAGGAGGTCAGGAAGGCCCAGGCTGGGCATCGTGGCTCTTGGTGGGGCAGCACATGGTGGGGAGGGCAGACAGGTTGGATGGGGCTTTGAGAAACCTGGTCTAGTGGGAGGTGTCCATGACCATGGCAGGGTAGTTGGAACAAGATGATGTTTAAGGTCCTTTGCAACCCAAACCATTCTATGATTCTGTGACTTGGCAGTTAACCTGGGAGCAGGGGCGAGACCCAGGTGAGGGGCACCAGGCACCCGTGGCACCAGCGAAACATTACCTTCCTGCAGCAAAGCCACCAAAGAGAAAGGAATCGCTGTAGGGGAGGATTGTGTCCCATCAGGACCCCTGTGGGGATGCCCTGTGCAAAGGAATCCCCCAGAAGCCACCTGTGGTCCTTGGTGTTACCAAGGTGTCAGCACAACCTGGCTGCTGCACAGCAAGCCTTGCTCCTGTCCTCAGCAGTGGCCTCCACACCCCACCTCAAGAGGATATAGATTATCCACACTATACATTAATCTCTATGTTGTAAACCACAGCTAAGCTGTAGGTGCCCTTTTATTTGGATTTACACAAGCACAACAGCAACCACTGAGCATTTGGGGAGGGGGAAGATGTTAGCTCCATCAACTGGCAAAATCCAGACTGAAACAAGCCCCTCTCCCTCTGCCAGCTTTTCCTCAGAAGCCCAGCCCAAGCCACACCACTCAGCGCTGGGAAGCAGCAGAGCTGTGGTTTTGGTGGGACCACATCAGGCTGGAAGGTGCTGGGAGTCCACAGCATCCCCCGGAGCACCCCCAGCAAATCTAAGGATGGACGTAACTGGGGCGCTTATCCCAGGTGAGCATCCCTCCCGTCTCCAATACAACCATCAGCTGTGCCAGGAGCCAGCTGGGCAGCACCCCCTGTTTGCATCAAACAGATGAAAATCAAACAAAATTTGTCGAGAGCAGGAGTGGCCCGAGAGCGAGGCAAGGACCGAGTGTACCGGGTGGTTTATTCGCGATGGATTGGGCAAGCAGAGCTCGTCAGCAGCTGATCTGAGCTGAGAGATGTTTGCAACACATCCCCTCAGAGATACATTTGTAAGTGAAATGAAGAAGTTGTTTTTGGAGCAATATGAAGCTGGAGGCTGTGCAGTCCCGAAAACCTATGCTATATTTCATCCTTTAAAAGCTATCATTTTACTTAGCAAGCTGCTCACTACAATTATACAATGTTTTTCTTGGCCCCCAGCTACATTAAACTTCCATTTTATAGCGTTCACTGTATTACCCTGCAAGCCTGGCTCCTGAGGAGGGGGTTATAAAGGCTTAGACTGTAAAAAAGTACACGGTTTCCTCATTAACTTTATAGTTTTACTGCCTTATTTTGGGGCACCTTCACTTCCTCCCCCTCCGGTGGGACTCAGCACTGTTGCTTCACCCAGACAGATCTGGCTGGGGAGGTTTTCCAACAGCATCCTCTTCTCTTGGCTGCAAAGCCCCTCCTAGCACCAGTGCAAAGCCCCTCCTAGCAAAGCCCCTGCGCTGATCTACCCGGGGCTCACAGGATTTACCCCCTGACAGCTCCTTTGCCATCAAAAATAAGGCACCTCCTCCATGGCAGAGGCAAAGCTCCCCTCCAGAACTGCCCACTGCCGCAATATTTTATGTTTCCCACACCTTCCCAGGCCAGCTGGACTTTATACACCCGTGCACATTATTGAGAGAGTCAGAGCAGCCGATGCAATTGCGTTTGAACGTACGTAAAAATCCGTTATCGTTCCCCTACAGCCCGGACCATCGCGCCCCGTCACGCAAACGGGATTTGACTGCTGCTAATTATAGGCAGATAAAAACTGCTGGGCTCTGCGGAGCACCCCTCCACCCCGAAGCAGACAATCTCTATAGCTGCTGATTATTAAGGCCTATTATATATCGATAGGTTAGGATTTATTACCGAAAGCAGAACCCAATTGCTGGGGATTGGCTGGTAGCGGGGCGCTGGGGAATAGGTGTGGGGGCTGTTAGCCTGGGGTAATCTATCAGCAAGAGGAGGAGCGTGCTCAAGCAATTAGGGAGCCAGCAATCCCACCGATGCGCTATCGGCAGCCTAATAGAGATAATGGGTTTTACTGGACAGGACGGGTACAGCGCTGCTGGGGGAAGCAGCGACATTAGATAAATAGACAAAAATGGCTCATTAAAACATGCTGATGGCTGCTGCGCAGCAGCGCGGGCGCGGGGCGCGAGGCACCAGAGTGTCTAGCTGGAGCAGATCCTCCCGATACGGGCGGATGCTGCAGGGAAACGTATACGGCTCTGGGTTTAAGGGCAGACATTAAGCTGGTGTTTGTGACAGAATTAAGTTATTGCCATCTGAACATGTTTCCTCTTATAGGCCCCCTCCCCACGATATTATTTTTACCGCCTCGGTCCTGGTGCTGTGAGATTTTGGGGGTTTTTTCTCAGTTGTTTGTAACCCTTCTGTAAATACCTGTCCTGCCCTGGCTGTAAGTACCATAACCCTCCCCAAAACTTGCCTGCTGCTGGGCATCAGCCCCATGGGGAGACGGCACCGGCTGCCAAGGCGATGGCAAAGGGCAGGGCAAAGCTGTAGAAACCTTCTCCTGCAAGAGAGCATCTTCCCGCGGGGGCCAAACCCTCCATCACGCACCAATACCATACGAGGGTCGTGAGAAACCCTCTTCTCCTTATACCTTACAGTCCTGCTAAGAGGTTTTGAGCCAATAAGGATTTGAAATTGGCTTTGGATGCTGTAATCTGGACTTCATAACACCACGCGATTCGTTCATGCGCAAGGAGCTCTGAACTGTCGCCGCTCCTGGGGATGGCAAATGGGTCGTGAGAGAAGTGTCTCTCTGGAGTGAGAATGTATTTTACCTTCACAATTAGTGTTTTCACTATTAAATGATGGCCCTGGGTGTGGTAATTAATACCTTACGATGCCACAGGTGAATTATGAAGGTACTATTTCACATACAGGAATAAATGAATAATTCCTCTATAAACCCATGAAAGATGCGTGGGCAGCAAAGTGTATGGGTTAATAAAGTGCTCAATAATAAATAAATTAAGATACAAGTAATAAATTATCTGGTTTTGTCATCATCCAATTTGTGAACCGCAGCGTTTTGGAGGAAAAAAATAAATATCACATTGGATTTGTGCTGCTTGAATTAATAGGGGACAGGCTCGGGAAAGGGCTGTGGGGGTTGAGGCACGGAGGTGAGCATCGCTCCCCGGCGGGTACCACGTGCATCCCTCTTTCTTTTGAAAGGAGGTAACGAAAGAGTAGGGCTTGCAGAATTCCTCCTTCTGAATATTTCAGTTTAACTGAATATAAATAAATCAGACTCTTCCAGACTCAGCAGGATCCTACCTCCAATAATATTGCTCTGTCATCCTATTCCTGCCTGGGCTTCCTTCGCCATCGGCCCGGCTGCATCTTTTATTAGCTCTGCACTCACAACTGGCCACAGTGAGCATCCAGTTCCAGTAAAACCCAGCAGCAATGGTGTGATGGCACCTCAGCACCCACTCCCCTGGCCCTGGCAAGGAGACTGGCTTCTAAGGGAGTCCTGGTGCTGGGGTCTGAACGTGGCCAGCCAGCAGAGATTGTGGCCAGCCAGCAGTGATTGTGTCCTCGAGTGGCTGAGGGACCTGGGCTTGCTGAGCGTGGAGCAAAGGAGGCTGAGGGGAGACCTTCTGGCTCTGACAGCTCCTGACAGGAGGCTGGAGCCAGGGGGGGTCGGG
>JANHGN010008884.1:54800-70114 GCA_024605025.1 Megaceryle maxima
TGGGTTTAAATATGTCCTGAGGATCTGGCTGCCACTGCCCCTCCCTCCCCCTTCCCCCCCCCCCGCGGCATATCTGGCTGCAATGAGCACCCGGGTGCTACAGGGACATGTGGCTGCAGTTTGCTCCTGCATCACCAGCCCACCCCACACCAGCATTCCAAAGGAAGAAGGTGCCTTTAGAAATGCAGAGCAGAAACCCACACTGCAGCCAGGGTGCAGGAACCCGCATGGCCTGCTTATGTTTATTTCCCTTAATAGAAAGAGCAGCCAGGGAAGACAGCGCTGGCTGCATGTTCTCAAGCATCCAAATCTCATCTTTAAAACCAGCTTAGGTGATTCCTGTCTCCTCCAGCCCACCTGGGGTTTGCATGGGCATTAATTTCCTCCCTTTGAGGGTTGTCCAGGGCTGTCCCAGGCTTCCCAGGGCAGGGCTGGAGTCCCCGTGATCCCTGGAGGGGTTTCCAAGCCCCCCGTGGAGCTGTGGTGCTGAGGGCCATGGGTCAGTGGTGCCCTGGCAGTGCTGGGGCAACGGTTGGACTCGATGACCTTAAAGGTCTTTTTCAACCACAATGATTCTGTGATGTTTACAGAGAAATAGACAAGGTGAAGTTCTCTACATACACATTATCTGAGTCTTATTAAAGCCCTAAGAGTGGCTTTTGTCTGGGTGCCGGGGGCAGCTGGCCCTGCTGCACCACCCACCTCAGGTGGCCAGGGACTCGCCACTGCCTCTTTGAGGAAAATTTGCCTAAAGGTCTCAAGTTTATTTTCTGTTTTGTCATGTGGTCTGTTGCCTGATAGGATGTGATGTGAGGTTGTGAAGTGCGTTTCGAACTGAAACATTTTTTTGACATCCATTTAATTATAATTATTTTAATTAAAACGTTTGTCATCGCGAGGCAGACGGTCTGGCACGCCGACTCAACAGCCCCCTTGCTCCTCGTCATTAGACGTTTTTAAACCAACAGAATAATTTATTTAAACACGAATATCACTTTCCATTTGAGCAATTATACAACTTAATTCTTAGCTGAGACAGACCAGTCTGTACCACCAGGAAAGATCATCTTCCGTCACGGGGAGTCGCTCCCATTTATCCCTTACGATGGGTTTCACGGAAGCTGGGTCCCGGAGGAGCTCAGCAGCATCCCACTGGGGTGGGAGGCTGGGCATGGCCAGGGGGAGGCTTCCCGGGAGCAGTGTTGATGGCAGGAACATCCTAGCTCCCCAGGATGTGTCCCCACCGCTGGAAAGGTGCTGGGTGCACAACCTGGCCACAGGGCTCTGGAAATAACAGGTGTGCTGATGTTGGACCTGCCCCTACCCCGGGGATCCTGCCCACCCTCTGCCCATGGGATGGGCAGCAAGGATCCTGCTTCTATTGCTGACAAAATATTACATTTATTCCAGCCTCCATATAGAGTCTTCTCCAGCACCCTGTGGAAACACTTAGGGCATCTGTACAGACACGAGGCTTTACCCTGGGAGGCTCTTGGTTGCTCCCGTTGCAAGTACGACCTCAAGGAATTAATAGATGATGCCAAAGGGTTTTGGTTTTCAGTCAGTTTTCTGCCCAGGAGGTCCAGACAAGCCTGGAAGGTTGATGTGACATGGTGATGCCAGGAGGTGTCAGGGCTGGATCCCACTCCTCTGCTCCCGTGGGATTGATGGGTTGGGTTGCTTGGGAATGGCAGGCGCTGTGCTGGAAGCGGGCCAGCGCCCGCGGCAGGGCGGCATCGGCACCATGCCTGCCCCTGACAGCTTCATTAGCCAGAGATGAATCTTCACAAGAGTTAGAGATGTCATGTCAGGTAATTAATAATGTCCCCCAGATATGCAGATTTTCCTGGGCTTTTTGGGCAGAATAACCTGGTGAATGATGTGGTGGAAAAAATCTCTTGAGGAATTGTGCAGCTCTTTAGAGTTCTCACTCAGGTTGCAAGAGAGGGGCTGGTGGGGGGAGTGGAATAAATGTGAAAAGGCAACTATAGGAGAAAAAATAGTTTGCATTATTGTTTGCTCCGTGAAAAAGCAAGGGGCAGGATGTAAAGCGCCAGGGGAACGCCGGCAACAATAGACCCCATAGCAACAACAACTTCTAAGGGGGAGCGGGCGGCGCGTGGCTGCTGCAGATCCCACTGCCCACCCCTTGATCTCAGCAGCCCCGCGGGGACAAAGGCCCCCCTGCTGCCCTGCTGCACAAAGGCAGCTCCTTCTTCATTGCACAATACACCCAGCACACTAGGGAAGTGGCAGACTGCACCCCGACACCCCTGCATCCCAACACACCTGCACCCTGATGCCCCTACACCCCAACACCCTTGCACCTTGGCACCCATGCACCTCAACTCCCTGCACCCCAACTTCCCTGCACCCCAACGCCCCTGCACCCCAATGCCCCTGCACCCCAACTCCCCTGCACCCTGATGCCCCTGCGCCCTGACACCCCTACGGGGTGCACACCAAGGGATGATGTGGGAAGCAGAAGAGCTGTAGGGTGTCAAGGTGCAAACGACCCCGTCAGGGTCCTGTCCTGCCCCAGTCACCGTGTGCTGTGCCCAGCATCTCGGGGACATCTCCAGCAGCATCTCATGGCTTCCCTGCCCTCCCGTGCCCCCCGCTGCCACCAGCTCTACCTTTTGGGGGACTGCTGCTGCCTTTCCCCACCTTTGTCACCGAATGCAAAGCCCTGGGTTCAGAGCTGCATTTCTCTCATTGCATTAGCTGGAGCTGGAGTCATTTTGACTCCATTTTTACATGCAAAGGTCACCATTAAAAAGTCATAATTCAGCATCGCGCCGAGGGCCGGGTCCTGCCGGCGCTGTCATTAGAGCGGAATTTAAGGAGGTTCTGCCTGAAACAAGTCGGTATTTTTAGCTGACAGTATCAGGCAGAGGGAGCAGGGGGGGTGCCTGGGGAGATAACGGCACGGTTTAGATTTCTGCCTTTTACGCTCAGTGTCGCATTAAAAAAAATAAATCATAATTTTGATTTTCCACGTCCCTGAGGGAGAGATTGACAAGAGCATCCAGTCCCTGTAATTGGATCATTCCTCTGGGAAAGTTGGGTCCTCTGCTGAAATCCTTACACGCTCTAAGGAAAATTGCTCTCAGCGTTGTTGAAAATATTTTAGGAGACTGCAGATTCTGGGACCTTTCCAATTCAAGTTCTCCAACTGGTCATGCCAAAGCAAGACAATAATGGGAACTGAATCTGGAGAGCATTGCACTTAATTGGAGCCCGATCCTGTGAGCCTGGAAGGCGCACGTCCCCCACGAGCTCTCTGGACCCTCTTTTGGTAGGGACTTGCAGGAAGGAGACATTAGGAAACATTCCAAAATAGATGCCTGAAATCAATTATTTAAAATAGTTTCGTTTGGGTTTTTTTGATACAGAAAGGATTGCAGCGTTCTGCCGTGGGTGAGCGCTGTAGAGCAGGGCTGCACGAGCCCGGTGCGAAGCCATTAGTGTTTTGGAGACAACCTTTTGGGATGCGTTTGGGCGGTGGTTGCATAGTTGGGATGCTGAGGCTCCTCGTTGGAGATGCTCTGCCAGATGGATGGCAGGAGCAGAGAGGGCAGAGCAGTTGACTTATCAGTACTGCCATACAAATTACTCAACTTTTTGGGGCTAAAACTTGGCCTCACGTGACATTTGCCAGCTGCAGAGATATTAAAGATGGAAACTTTTCATAATGCCAGGGTGGAGGAGGGCTTAGAGGAGATCCTGATGGATTTGCCTTATGGGACATCACGCATGTGTGACCCATCTAATTACTGCCCCGTGGCAAGAGAACCCGCTCTTCTGAGCAGATGCCTTCTGTTGGCACCCAGCGGGATGACGGGCACCTTGGAGGAAGCTGCTGAGATTTTCTATCATTTCACATGCCAACGATGATGCCGTGCATCCATGGCTGGCTTCACCCATCTCGCCTTTTGGAGGATGGGGTTAAAATGGAAGATTGTTTTGATCAGATATAGTCTCCCCTTCCTTCCACGTAGATTAATTGTACAATTTAATAAACTAACAGGTGGTTCCACTTCAGACCGAGCAGATGTTAGGCTGAGTGAGCCGAGTCCCCTCTCGTCACCCCTTTGTCCCCCAGCTATTTCTTCCTTTATACCTTCCCCTTTATCTTTGCTTCCCCCCCACACTTCTTCTCTCTCTGATTTATGAGCAGTTATAATAGAAGAGGTTTTGTCCAGGCTAGAGGAATATTGATGATGGGGAGGTGTTGATTTCAGCTGTATTCGTAACTTTTTGTGCTTCCTGGAAGCATCCCTCCTCGCAGGCACCGGTGATGCTCTTACGTCCCTATTTATTTCACGGGCCACATTTTCAGAAGGCAGCCCCATTTGTTAAGCCCGCGTCTCGCGCGCACATTTGTCTTCGATTATCTTCTAAGGAGAAGACAATAAGTACTTACATAAACCTACGAAGAAATTAAACACACAAAACAAATGAGCCTGGCGTGTTCACATTCTTTCATTTCCAGCGATAATGCCCGGGAGGAAACACTTGTGTGACCGCAGATGGAGGATGGGTTGAGAGCCCCGGGAGGATTTGGGTTACCCTCTTTAAAGGAAAGCTCTCTTCTATTTCCCATGTGAAGAGAAAAATAAAAAGATAGGACTGCTAATGGCTGGGGCATGGCAGTGCACCAAAGGGAAGGAGGAGGTAGCTGGGGATGGAGAAAAGACTGGAAAATAATAATGGGAAATGTTTTGATAAGAAGCATTGTGGTCTTCTACAAATATTCAAAAAACTTCTGGAGCCCATTTATCTCTAGATTGAAGCCAGATGATAGCAAGCTGTTTGTAGGGGCTGGAATGTGCCTCTGCAGGCACCCGGGTCTCTGGGATGGGGACCTGGAGGGGAGCATGGGGTGGGGGCACCCACAGCCCTGGTGGGGCTCACGCACCCCTTTCCTCCAGTGCCCAATGCGTCCCCATCGGAAGACGTCTGGGCAGCTTCTCACGCCTGGGGCCTGTCTGCAGTCACCCGCTGCACTCCCTGAGGCAAAGGGGGAGGCTTTGAATAGGGGCACGATCCTGAAACCCGCCACTGATCCAGGAAAAGCACCATAAGCTTTTGAAAGTCTCTGGAGGGCAGATCAGTGCCCAGCCCACACCAAAAGCCAAAAGCAGACTGACACATGCCTGTGCTTTTGAGGGCATCTAAAGCACTTCCAGTATATGAGCCTTGACACCTCTCACTCACCCAGCCTTCCTTTTTGCCTCCTTTCTCCAGCAGGCAACACCATTTTACTTTCCTTTATATCCTTCCTAAGGTGCTTCTGATGCTCAGGAACAAGAGGCAATAAAAAATGTTAAATCCTAATTACTAATTTCCTACTGGAAGCTCCGTAAGCGTGACCTGGGTGTTTATTAAGTTCCCCAGAGCAGACACAGGTCTGGGAGCGTCCAGCTCTGTGCTGGAAGGGTCACCGCTGGTGTTTGACTCCTTAATTCTGTGCGGGTGATGTTTGTCACTTGCAGTTTTATGACAAAAGTCAATAAGAAAATGTGACGTCACTGAGTAAGAGCCTTCCCTTTGCCAGCTGTCAGCACTGGTGTCTGACATCATCCTCTATAAAGCATTTTGGAAGGATGAACTCTAAACATCAGAGCACTCTGGTCATCTCTTTGCTACTTCCAGCAGACTCCATGTCTATAAGGTCCCACCTTCACCCCCATAATTACATAAGTGGCACCTTGGCCAACCACCTGGAGTCATCCTGATGTCCCTTGTGAAGCCCCTTGGAGGTTGTTGGGGCATCAAAGTGCAAAGGCACCCCATGGCAGGGGACCCATCACACCCTCCCACCACAGCAGGAGCTTCTCGTAGCACTTCTCCCCCTTAGGCTCCACGATGAGCTCCTTCCTAGGAAAGGCAGCCTTGGCCAAGGTGGTGGATGCACATTTCTTGGCCTGCTGTTCTGGGCTCTCTGGCGCAAAGCGTGTGTTGGCGAATGCAGAGCAGCTCCTGGAGACCATCCGATAGCGATCGGCAGCAGCAGAAACAAACTTGGGATGTGTAATTCCCATCGAGCAGGAATAATCTTCAAAGTCCTCCCGGGGTGCTTTTTGGAAGCCAGCAGCGTGGTTTTCCCTGCTGTAAACGAGAGGCAAAAGAATTAACTGAAGTTGGGATGTTATTGTTTGTGTCAGACTCTGTTAACCATGTTAAAACTATATATAGAATGCTGCAATTTCCCATGTAAAAACTCTCAAATGGGCAAGATTCAGAAATCAAAGTCTCGCGTAGCGGTTAATCTTCTGCACGGACAACGCCAAGTTTAAATCCAGTCCAAATGCCACTTCTCAGTCACAGCTTTAAAGGATTATAAATGATTATAATGGTATTTGTCTACTTGCCTGATACATAAGTTCACGTCAATGTTATCTTGAAAATTGACATTCGGTTTCATCTTTGAGGTGAGAGAATAAACTGTTGACTACCAGCTTCAGAGAGGAAAAATGGATTACCTATAATGTAATTAGAGCTCTATTCACAAACGATTATTTGAGGCCAGTGCACAAAACGGGGCGATAAGGAGCACGTTCGGCAGGGGGGAGGCTTTCGCTGGCACGTCCTCGCGACGCTGTGCAGGGCGACGGGCTCCCTGCCTGCAGCTCCTGTTTGAGGAACACAAAATATCAGTGCAGAGTGGCAGCTGGGGCTCAAAACCTTTAATTTCCGTTATTTCAGATGAAAAGTGTCAAAGGTTTGCTGCCACTCTGCCTCCACCAGTGGTTGGGATGTCGGAGAGATGCTCTATCTTGGTGCCTCCCTTTTTCCTGGATCCTGCCACACCAATGCCAAGAATATGGCCTCCTCCAGCTCTTGGGTTTTCACTTCTCCCAGCACTCCAAAAACCCCAAGCAACAAAAACGGCTGTAACTTTTCAATGCATTATTTGTCTATGTGCCTCTTTAGCTCTTAAAAAATACATGAAGGAATAAGAATTGTCCCTGAGGATGAAGGAACAATGGGAATCGGTGATAATTTAACAAAAATAAATAAATTAAGCAGTTTAAACTGGTGCTAATACAAACGCTTTGCAAACGGAATGAAAGATTTTGCAGTATTTAAAAAAAAATAATAAAAAAATACACAGGAATCTTTTCTTTTGCATTATAAATTCAATTTAATTTTAAGTAACGTGATAAATAATGGCAAATTGAACTTTATTATGCATTCATGAATGCAGTTTAATACAATTGTTATTTCTGGCGTTTGTGGTTTACAGATATTCCCTTCTGACTCGGTGTCATTTTTTAATGTGCAAATTCAGAAATAATGACCTGTGGTTTCCCTCACCCGCGGGTGCCAGCGCCGCGACGCGGGGCTGCGGGGGACGAGGCTTCGGCGCTGGGATTCAGGGCTCTCCATCCGGCACGGACGCGCTTTGAGCGCCGCAGAAGAGCTTCCCCATCCCCTGGCTCTGCTGGAAACACCCACTCCTGAAAACACTACGGGGGGAATTACAAAGTGGAGATTATTTTCCAAAGACAATGCGAACTCCAAGGCATGAATGTCACTCCGGCACAAAGCCTTCGCCTTGGCAGACGGATAACAGCAAAGCCAGCGCGGCGAGCGAGCGGGGAGCGAGCGAACGAGCGCGCCAGCCCCGCCGTGCCTCGCAAGCCAGGCTCCAGAGACCCAGCCGAGAAAAAGCCAAGACGTCTTAGTTTGGGGACTGAATTGTTCTGCTCCTGGCTAAGTCCTCCTCATCCCCCGCCTGCCGCCTTGCTCAGCAAGGGGAGACCCAAGGACAGGGCTAGGGGCTCATCCCTCCCTGTCCTTGTCCCCTTGTCACTGCCCTTCCCACCTCTGCCCCATGCTGGGGTAAAGCTGCTCACCAGCGTCTCCATCATGGAGCTGCCAAGGGAGGTTACATTTGCACATCCAATATTCACCACGAACATTAAAACATCCACTTTTTTGGTGATTAATGTTAGCCCACCTGCCAGCTTTTTAATGGAAATGGATTTATAAAAATTTTTTACGTCATGATAGGGATGAACTGTCTATGTGCAAACAACAGCAATGCAATCTGAAGCTGCTTTGGGTTTTCACACGGGCACTGGTGCCTGCAAGAAAAAGAAGCATAGTCCTGAAAGCAGCTGCAGCTTCAGCATTGGGCTGACCTTCCTGGCAAAAAGACCTCAGCAGGAAAATAACCATAGTTACTTAGAAAAAGTTTCCCTCTTCTTGCTGGATACCCCTTAAATTTAGAATAATTTCAGATGGACAAATTAAAAAGTACATTTGAGATAAAATACACAGTCAGACGTCGATTTAAACTCCAGATCTAACTCCAAAACCACTCGCAGCTTGACGCGGCGCAATGATTTACGGCATCGCATGATTATATCCTGTAGGTAGCAGCCCTGTGAGTAGGAAATCATTCAGTCAGGGACGTGGAAAAAGAAACAACTTTGCTTCCGAGACTGAGACTTCACAAAGCCGAAGCCCCGCGGTTTCCGAGGCAGCACCCGCGGGAGGCTGCCCCTTGAGGATGGAGATGCGGGTGGTGAGACGGGGATGGGGGTTCACCATCGCATCCCGACAGCTCCTGGGATGAACCCTCTGGTTAGTGACAGTGGACCAGCAGAGTGCGGGGTGGTTATGATGGGCACTTGAGATTCTGACCCTAAGTGAGCTTTTTCCTGCTGTGCGCTGTGAAAATGATATAACTGTACGTCATAAAAGCTCCTCTACCCCCTTCCTCTATGCACGAGGTAATGTTCTCTGAAGGCCCTTCATAAATACCCTGTTACACCTTCCCAGATTTAATTATAGAAATACTTGAAATACAATAGCCCTTCACATCCAGGTCGCAGTCTCTAATTGAGTTTTGATTTGGATACGCACCCAGGAGACTCCCAGGCTGCTGCGTGCCAGATGGAGGGACCGAGCCCTCTCTCCCCTCTCCCTGAAGCAAAACTGGCCTCATCTCTTGCATCCTCCATCCCCTCCTGTCCAGTGAGCATGGAGTGTGCTTGGGTGAAGCGCTTTGGCTCCAAAATGTCCCCACAGGGGCCAAAGCAGGGACCTGGTGGCAGAGTGGGGCTCCCGGGCACCTGTAACACCCACTTCTCCCCAGGGAGGATGTGCTTAAGCCTTCCCTGAGCTGCCTGCCTCGCTGCGAGTGCTCTGTCACCGACACTTCCCTGTCTGGTTAAAGTATCTTTGCAAAAATTAATTCCAAAAAAAAAAGGTTTAAACGTGAAATTGGAAGCGGTTACGGCTGAGCCGCGTGAAGCGAGGACTGCCCGTCTTGCGCGCCGGCGCGGTGCTGGTGGGCAGTACATCAAGGGATGGATGACACCCTGGTGATGAATTACTCGTTGCTATACCATTGCCCAGCTGGAGTGGCTGGAGCAAGCCTTAATTTACTATTTATAAACCTCTCCAGCTGTATTTTCCTAGGCAGAGCAGCTGGCTCGTTGCAGGAGTGTGAAGGAGAGGATGTTAACAGGTTGGCTGGCCGGACTCTGGAGAGCGTTTGTGGTGGCACATGGGAAGGGGTTCATGTGCAGGACAGCACCAAAAAACATCCACCGACCAGGGCTGGGCTGCAAACCCCTGGGACCAGGCTAGAGAGGAGTATCTGCCTCCTTACTTATTAAAAGATGATATTACCCCCATGATTGCTGGTGGCACAGCTCAGAAAAGCAGAGCCAGGGGCTGTTGGCAGCCAGCTTGGTACCCACCATGTGAAGTGGTGAAAAAAACCTTCTTTTACCTCTTCACCCTCACTGGCCTGCTGAGCCCCCAGCCCGGGGTCAGCCCCCTACCATCCTGCTCACCCAACTTGCTCTGACAGGACCCATCCCCAGCAGCACGGGATGTGGTTCTAAGGGAGGATGTGCTGGGAACCGGGGGCTCCCCCTGCACCTCGGCTGCCCCACTGGGGGAAAACCCACAGAGAAATGTCAGCGATCGGTGCAAATCAGGGCATACAGCATTTACACACCTGCCCCACAGCAGACACCTTCCGAGGGTGTCTGTAATTCCTGTGCTGGGTGACACATCCCCATCGCTCTGCATAGGCTTCTCCCGGCACTGCTAATGCAAACATTTAATTTTGATGATTTATAGCATGGCTATAAAAAAAAACCCCAAACCTTTGGATTACACTTTGGAGTCAAGGTCTCAGCTCGAGACCACATTTTTATAGAGTCAGCATCTCTGTTTTGTAAAAGTTATGCTTCAATATTAAATACAGCATTTTTAAAAATTATTTCTTTTCTTTTCTTTTTTTTTCAGCAAGTCAATAAAATCCCTTTAGACCAGATAATAAACTCATTTTTTCTGGGCTGGCTATTGTTTCTGCGCTGGGTTGTATCCTGCAGCCTTTAACACCGCCGTGCTTTAGCCCCTCTGATGGAAGTTTTTGCCTTGGAGCCCTCTCAGGCACGTGTCCAGGCACGGCTCTTGCCCCATGGTTCAGGCAGTGACCCACCAGCCAGCTCCACCAAGTTTTCCCTCACCCGGGGACTATTCTGCAGCTCAAGGTGTTTTTCAGAGGCTTGTCACAGTTAAGTTAATTTAATCAAATCATAGCAGCTCTCTGGGTGGAAGGAGACAAATCTTTGTGCCGCCTTCACAATCGTCTGCGCTCGTAACAAGCACTCAAATATTTAAGTTTCTTAAATGAGAAGGGGATAAATCAGACAATATTTCTACAAATGTGCTGTATTCTACAAAACGCTGCGCAAACTTCACAGCAAGCAGCTCTTCTTGCAAAGCTTTTCACAGACGTTAGTGACTCCAGCTTGATTCCCCCAGGAACAGCTTTGCTGATACGGGTCCCCCTTTGGCAACCAAATAAGCTTTAAATAGTTTTTACAATTCTCTTTGGCCTTTGCACTGAAACCTGCAAGATGGAAACCTTCCGTTGGAAGTTGATAAGGTAGTTGGCAGGGTGTGACCTCCCCAGCCCCACTCAGCTGGAGAGACATGGGGATGGGCAAAGTGAGTGCTTTGAGGACTCACCCCTATCCTGTGGTTGTTCCTGTACCTCAAACCCCTGTTTAGCCCAAGGAGGAGAAGAAGAGATGTTGTTGTGGCTACTGGGTCTCTCATGGTCCTGCTTTGGCTGGGCTGAGCCTGTTGCTGTGGCTGCTGGTGCTCATTCTTATTTTGTCCTTGTCCTTGTCCCTATCCCACCCGTGTCTCCAGTGCATCCCCATCCCTACTGCAGCCCCATCCCATCCTCATCCCCTGTGCATCCCTGTGAAAATCCTCCTCCCATCCCTGTCCCATCCTCCTCCCATCCCTGTCCCATCCTCCTCCCATCCCTGTCCCATCCTCATCCCATCCCCTACCCAACACATCCCCAGCCCATCCCCACTGTGCCCAGCAGTAGAGCCGGGCTGGGGACAGGGCAGGGATATGGCCCAGAGCTCACTGTGCAGATGATACTGCTGTTGAAGTGTTCTACAATAAAACATGACTTCTGCGTTTAAAGGAAGACAAGTGTTTTATGTTTTTAGAGCCCTTAGAATTACCCTGTAATCTTATTTATTTTCTAATGCAAGTTTCTGTGGAGAAGGGTATCATAAGATAAATAGAAATTAACTGATTAGAAGGATTGTCATTCTTTAAGTACATATTTATCAGGCCATTTGCTCATTCTCTTCTAATATCTTGACATAAGAGTGTCAAATTAAACCCCAGCCAGATTATGATAATACTCAGCACTTTTGTAGCTTTCCTATCTGATTTGAAAAGCTTTCTTCTCTGCAAATGCACTTGAAGTTGGTGCTTTATAGGGCTTGATAGAATTCATTTCAGGATTAATAAGCCTCCTCTGAACCATTTAACAAAATCTCTGCAGCATCCTACTCTTGAACAGGGAATAGCTCCGGAATACCAAAGAGCGGCTTAATTAATTTGTCTAATTAATTGAGAGGGAAATGGAAGTTATTTCTTTTCTGCAAATTGTTTCATGTTAACAGCAGCAAATGTCAGCTGAATTACACGGGTGATAGAGCCCCGGCTGCCACCGAACACGGGGTTATCTGGGCGGTGTTTTAGCAGTACATGAAATTGGATGTCTGCGACCGTCCGGGGCCAGCCGCCCGGGCGAGTCTATAATTACTTTTGCCACTTTGCTTTTGCAGAGTCATTCATTATGAGCCCGCTCTTATCTTGTCATACCTCCGTGTCATTAGCAATGTTTGAACGCATTAGTGACCAAAGGCAGGTTTGTGCTGGCAGCGATTAGGGCGGCGGGGCCGCCGGCCGCCTGAGTGATGTTTGAAATATTGGGAATTGTTCTGCTCATTTCTATCCAAACAGGAGAGCCAGGCGTCAGTGGTGAGCCTGCTGCTGCTGCTGCGAGGCGGGGGGAACGCCGCGTTGCTCCTTTATCACCGCGCCATCCCTTTGGCAATTAACCTCCTACGAACCGGGCTCCGGAGCCATGGTGTCCGTTGAAACGGGACACGCGGCGTCCGAGCTGGAAAGGGCTGTTTAAACTTGGGAAAGCAGCTTCTAAACCCTCCCAACCCCCTTCAAAGCTCATTAAATCTGCTTCTGCCCATCCCAGAATATATACACACACACACACACACGTGCATATCTCTATATATAGCCCGGCTGTATGGGTATGGAATACACATGGAGACAGACTCGCTGAACTGGGACCTCCAGCCTGCCAAGGGAAGGTTCAATTGGGCTGAGCCCCCAGCATGTGTTAGCTGAACCCCAGCCCCCAGAAAGACCCCTGCAAAGGGTGCAGGATGGGGGGACTCCCACTGCTCCCCGGCTTCCCATCGCCACCCATCAGCCTGGGGTGGGATGTCACCTCTGTCCTCCAAACCCAGCGCCAGCCCCTGGTCCCCAGCTGCACATCTTCCTAACACCCAGAATATTGATCCTCCAAAAATGAGATTTGTGTTTCCATTTACAAACTGAGAATTCAGTTCTTTATTAAAAAGCTCAACTGCATCCTCCCAAACGCCATGGGTCACACTTAAAAAGCACCTGTCTGTGTGGCAAGAGGCTATTAATTAATTGCTGACTAAAATAGCATTGTGTAGCCACTCGTGTACAGACATCTAGGTAGGGACTGTTATTGTGGCATTTTCTGAAGCTCTTAAGCCATCTAAAGCATCCTATATTTCTAATAAAGGCAACTTTTATATGCACACAGTTCCTGAACTCAGACCACACATCTGTTGTACTTTCCCTTCCTGGAAAATAGCAGCAGATTTTACTCTGCTATAGAAACAAACAATTTTTTTATGGGAATAAGAGAAAGTTTTACTAGACACGCTCTCGCAGATCAACTCAAGTGTTTACCAGAAGAGCTGAGCATTTCAAAAAGGCTCTGCCTGGTTATGCGATGTGGTGTTAGTAAATAATATATGGAATTACTGGTGCAAGTTTTGCACTCTGCTGAATTTCAAAAGCTGGAGAAATATGTCCCTTGATGGCTCAAAAATTATTTGCCTTTATTTTCATTGCATGGAATCTCTTTCTTATCACCTGGTTGTTACTGGATAGCACAGAAATTAATCTTGATTGAATTTTTTTATTACTATTCTTTGTTTCTTTGCCATATGTAAACCAGGAAGGTCTTCACCAGGAGGACCTGGTTGCATTGGAGCAGTAGGAAGACTTTCACCAGGAGGATGTGGCTGGGCTGGAGGAGGGGAGTGTCACGTTGTGACTCCTGTGAGAAAGTTCATGAAGGACCAACACTGTGACCACAAGGTAATCACGGGTCACCGGCCTTGTATGGCCATGAAGGGAATCAAGTGGGCTTTCAGGTGGCTTCCCAAGGACACATCCAGCCCTGCTGTAGGACCTTCAGACAGCTGTGGCAAGCCCTGCTCAGCTAGGCATCATCTTCAAGAGATGTCACTTTATGGTGGAGGAGGAGGCCCAAAGAGCTGAGCATGGGCAAGAGCCCAGGGAGGCCATGCTGGCTGCGCAACCCCACTGGGAAAAGGAGCTATACAGGATGAAGAACATTGCTAGCCCAAGAACAAACCACCTATGAACTGTCTGAGAGGTAATTGGCTTCAAAATGGGGCTTCTACTCTTCTGTGCTGAGAAGAAGGATGTTTGGCAGCAGCCATATGAACCCTTGTGTGCACTGGGGGGAAGTGCGGGAGGAGCAGGGAAAGCAGCCTGAGGGGGCTTGGATTGGTCTCATCAAATTTATATCAGGGCTTAGACCCTGTGGTTGCCCACGTACAGAGCATTTGCTTTCCCTGAACTCCGACTGAAATCCCTTAAGCTGGAGTTGCAGGCCCCTTTCTGGCTCCTGCTGCAAATTAAATCAAATCCTTGGACAATTAGTACAATCGTCATGTCAAGGGAACAGCCTGGAGATACAGTAAACACACCGTGCATCGAGCTGGAGTTTGATATATCTAAAAAATCTTTATAGTCAAGATATTTTACACTAAGCCACATTGATTTCCCGTCAATTTAATTTATATCAGTGCATGTAATACCGGCACAGCAAAAAATACAATAAATACTAGAAGCGATCTATCCAAATGGCACATAGCAGACATTCTGCAGTAACTCAGTTCATAGCCTCATCGTAAATAAATCAAAACGAAAACAAAAGCCAACACATAAATCCCGTGCACGGCCTCCACCCTTCCCAAGATGTAAAATACAGGGCAGGGGGGAAATACAGCCGGACGGTGCGGGATGAAGCCGCACATCTGGGAGCTTGGACTGTGGCTCTCCATGATTATCTGAGAATTTTGCTTTTCTCCTTTCATTAAATTTTGCAAACATATTAGAGCGTTTCAGCTGTCAGCCCTAATACTGACAGACCACATTACCCTACATATTACCTGGTTCTTGTCTTCTGAAAACTTAGATAAGACCAGGCAGAAATAGCCCCAAAAAGCCACGTAATCTTTTTGCTCTCTGAGCCTGGCTGCATGGAGATGGGCAGGAGGAGCTGGGGGTGGGGGGAACGGGGGAGCTGGGAAATAAAAATATACAGCGAGGCACTAAGAACAAGCAGGTGGCAATGGAAGGGGTGGGGAAGTGAAGGAAATGCTGGTAAATGCCAGAACAGGGCTGAATGAAGAGCAGAGGCTGCTTGGTGCTGTTGTTTTGCTTAGGAGGGGATAACTTATTAATGGGGGGTGATACTGAGCGAATCTCGTGGGAAGGATGATGATGTGGAGGAGCCCCATCCCCTTGGCATCGCATCCCCGTTCAAGACCCCGGGAGGGGAGCTGGCCGCTCCCCCCCTGCACCCCGCACTCTCGCCCCAGTGCTCCCAGTGTCCCCAGTGACCTGACCCCAGTGCTCCCAGTGTC
>JANHGN010008884.1:84702-100476 GCA_024605025.1 Megaceryle maxima
TGGGCCCCCTGCTCTGGGTGACCCTGCTGGATGGAGCAGGGGGGTGGCACCAGGTGATCCCCAGAGGTCCCTTCCAAACCCTCCATGCTGGGATTCTGTGATTCATGAGCAGCATCACTCACCGGGGCAGCTCAGCATCCTTTTTGTGGACACAGCTTTATTTTGTGCC
Organism: Megaceryle maxima; assembly: GCA_024605025.1. Taxonomy (NCBI): domain Eukaryota; kingdom Metazoa; phylum Chordata; class Aves; order Coraciiformes; family Cerylidae; genus Megaceryle; species Megaceryle maxima. The sequence continues at coordinate 84,872 of JANHGN010008884.1, forward strand.
TGCTGAATCACACCCTTGAGCATGGTGTGAGGAGCAGAAAAGGTGTGAGGAAAAGTCCTTGACTGTGTAACTGCTGCTGAGCAGTAAGCAATACATCCCTGTGTTATCATCCCTGTGTTATCAACATTGTTTCCAGCACAACTCCCAGGAACATCCCCATACCTGCTACTGGGAATGAAATGAACTGTACCACAGCCAAACCCAGCACCGGGGTGAATCACAAGCTGGAGTGGTCGGAACGCACTAGCTGGTGAATTATGCATTTTGCCCCACCTGGGATCTCATCTTTACCATATCTTGCTGAAATCCATTAGGAAGAACAAACATTCTGTTTATCCGACAAGCGGCAAAACTGCTCATGAGCATTGTTTGCCTGTGAGGAGAAGACAGCAGAGTGCTGCTGGGGCGAGCCGGGCTCCGCACCGTGCCTCAGTGCAATCACCTCCTGAGATAGGGGCTGAGCTCCAGCTGCAGGTGCACAGCACCAGCCTCCTGAAACATCCAGAGACATGGGGACCCCCCCCCTCGCTGGGGCATCTCTCGGGGAAAACTCAACTCCAGCCTGATGGGCAGGGAGGAGGCTGAACTGTGTGGAGCTGAGACCTGCTGCTTTCCCTTCATCCTTGCTTTGAAAGTACTGTCTTTTTTGTTGTTGGTGGTGGTGTTTGTTTGTTTGTTTTAAAAGTCATTAGAGAAAAACCTTTAAGATAAATTTCCATCTTGCTTGGGGGATGTAAGAGATGTGCAGCAGACAGCGTGGTCCTGCAAGTGCATAGAATCATAGAAAACTAAGAGACATATGTATAAAAGTAACACTCATTGGTATTTGTTACAGAGCTCGTGGGACACTGGAGGAGGGGTGGAAGGGGAAAAGAACACTCTTCCCAGGGTACTCCCAGTATCTCCAGTACCCCCAGCATCCCCCCTGCTTCAGCACCACCAGGACCCCCAACAAACCCAGGACCCCCAACACCCTCAACACCCCAGTACCACCAGCACCTCTGGCACCCCCAGCATCCCCAACACCCCCAGTATCCCCAGCACCTCAAGCATCCCCAGCACCCAAGATGGCCAATGCCTGTGGCTGAGTGGCTGGGAGCTGAGCTGGGAGCCCCCTGCCCCCCCCCTCCCCGCTTTCAGAGACTCCTGCACAAGCAAAGGACCAGTTTGAGAAGCAAGGGAAAGCAGAGGAATCACACTTTTAAAGGAATCGATGATGGGAAGCAGAGGAAGGAGAGGACCAAGCTTCTAAGAAGCAGAGCATATTTCATCTCTGCTCCCCATCCCCGTCCCTGCAGGACCCGCGCCGGCTGTGGCTGCCGACAAACCGGCGGTTTCAATCGGCACCGCGTTTGAAGATGTCATGGGAGAACGGGGCTCTCTGTGAAGCCCGAGTTTCAAGAAAATAGACCGTTCCCTGCCCCTGTTCAGAGACGAGCTCTTTAAAGCCTTCAGAAACTCCACCAAAACGGCCTCGCTCCCCTTCCCGAGAGCACTGACGGGAGTCCCGCTGCACCATCACTGCTCTCACCTGCCTGGCTTTTTGCTTCAGCAGAGGAAGAGACCGGTGGTGGGGAGGCTCAAGAGCCTGTAGGAACGCTTAAATAAAACCTTTGCTGGCTTTCTTTCTTTTTTTTTTGACAAAATATTTAAAGCAATCGCAGCATTTTCTGCAAAGTGGAAGCTCCAGCATCCCCTGGAGTCTTCTCCTCCCACGCTGGGCAGGTCTCTGCTGGGCTGGATGGGGGTTTTCCCATGTGCTGTCCAGGCAGGTGGGGTAGGAGGTGAGAATTCATCGCAGGAGATGCCCCAACCCCCAGCCAGCCCTGGTAAAGGGGCATCTCCTGCAGCACACCCCCAGCTCCAGCACTGTGGGGAGATAAGGCACTTTTCCCACTTTCATCCTGGGCCCCTTGCAGCACCAAACCTCACGGGATTATTTTTATTTACAATTTAATTTTTGATTTTTCTTTTCTTAAAGCAGCTCATTAAGGGTGAAAAAATCTAAATAGGTGTTTGCTGTCAGAGAGTCTCCTTCAGGGCAATCACACCAACCTTCGAGTGTTGAGGTGAAATTACGCATCCCCACGCTGCACGATTCGTCTTGTTCCTAATGACTCTTAAAGATCCAAGATGCTTCTATCACACTAATTACCCTTCAACAAGCAGGAGGCAGATGATGGGGATGCTTTGGCAGCTTGTGCCCACAGCTGTGGGTGCACCCAGCCCACGGGGCAGCTCCTGGGTGGAAGCTTCCCAGGGAGATATTCCAGTCTTAGTTTGTCTTGAGTGTTTATACTGGGAAAAGGAGAGAAAGGAAGGAGACTTTGCATCTGAATTCCTAAAGGAATTGAGCACTAGAAAATTGGCTATTCATTGATATTTTTTTGCTCTTCATTCTTTTTATTTTTTTTTTTACATGCATGCCTGTGTGACAATGGTGAGTAAAGGATGTTTAACACCATTTAATGAAGCTACACAAGAGACAGTCACTGCCCCAACTTCTTGAGAAGGCAACAGCAGTACTGGAATTCCCAGGTTCTGTTTTCCTCCGAGGGTGAGTGCAGCTGCCACCTGCAAGGACAAGGGTAAAGGTGCCACATCCTCCAAGCTCCATTATTTTCCCCACTCCACGTCAGTCCAGTGCTCAGAGCCCTGAAAATATTTACACGAAAGTCTCAGCAATGGAAAAAAACTTGAGCAAAGAGCTGTGGTTAAAGTCTTGACTGAAATAATCCCCCATCCTCGTCAGCCCGCAGAGGCTCTGTAGTGAAGCAAAAAAAAAAGCAGGGAAACTCCCTCCTGAATACCAGGGATGTCCCATGATTGAAGTGGGGTCTATATTCACTGTATATGGTCGGAGTTGATGATCTCAAAAGTCTTTTCCAACCTAAACAATTCTATGATTCTATATTCACTAAATATTTGGGTTCAATGTTCACTGACACTGTCCCCTCTCTGCACTGTGGCTTGTGGAGCTTTGAAGCTGAGTAAGAAACCTGTGGGGAAAACACCCTTTAGTGACACCGCTCAGCATCACTGTGAAGGAAAAAAAAAACCACCAAAAAACTCACCCAAAGCCCAGGCTGCCGGAGGAACTGAGGGGTCTGCTCTAATTGGCACAGACTGGTCTGGGGAGTTTGCAATTTTCTTTTTAATTCCTTTGCTTTTAACCAAGATCTCACACCTCGTGTTTCCTTCCCTGGCGCAGGGGCATTTTCTGGGGGCTGCCACATCCCCTGCGTCCTGCGGCCAGTGTCACACCAAACCCCCCGATCGAGGATGGCTGCTGCTGGAGATGGGCTCAGAGCTGCTCTTTGGAGCTACTCAGTATTCTGTGGCATGACTTACCTAATGCACACGGATTTAATTCATTTCTGACTGATCCCATAATTACAAAATTTGTTTAAAGCTGTTATATTATCTCCTTATTTGACACAATATGGCACAATTTTGTTATAGTATTGAAAAACCAAATAAGACAACTGCAGTTGGTAGCGTTTCAAAGGAACATTCCCTTTAAGATGAAATCAATCCTGTTTCAAGTTTATTCCCTTGCTTTACGATCGAGGCTCTAGGGGTGTATTTTGCTGAAAAAAATGTCTTTTTGATTTTTCAGAAATTCTTTAGATTAATATGCAGCTGTCATTGCAAGGCAAATCCAGACCCACTTTCATCTGCCTCCTCTCTCCCCAGGCTCTAGCGAGTGCCTGTCCCTGCCTGGGCGGCTGCCGATGGGCAGCACCGGGAACGGCCACCCCAGCCCTGCTCTCCTCTTGCCCCCCGTGCCTGGCTCTGCCCCGCTTCACCCTCACCACCCATTTTTAAAGCAGGCATCAGGTCCAACCCCGTGACAATATAAAGAGAGGCTTGGTCCTTTGTGTTTCCCTCAGTGCGGCTTTTGAGAAGTTGTTTGACTTGCAGATCATGTCGAATGAACTTTCTAAGGGGCTGCTTTCGAGTAAACAGACGCTGAAGGCCGTCAGTGAAGTTTAAATATTTATATCAGTGTTTAACCACTTATTCTTTCAGTGGCGGCGATCGGCGTGGCTGGGAGGGCACATCCACCTCATGGCTTGCTTAAACCAGCTCCTGTGCATGGAGCTGCAGGGCTGGCAGGGATGAAAAGCAAGCATTGCTCCTCCTGTGCTCTTCTCCAGCTTCCTCACCCACCACTAGCAACCCTTCTCCAGCTTCTTCATCCACCACTAGAAACACTTCTCCAGCTGCTTCATCCACCACAACCAACACTTATCCAGATGCTTCTTCCACCACTAGCAGCTCTTCTCCAGCTGCCCAGTAGCAGGATGTCCACCAGCACCCTCAGGTAGTTCATGCTGATGACACATACCCTCTGGCTGCTGCTGTCCCAGCGCCAGCAGCAGCATCCATTGCCTATTACCAGTGAGCAAGAAAGGATTTGGGCACCTAAAGTAGATTTTCCTTGCTGGAAATGGCAATGTCTTCCAGCATGGTGCTGTGACGGTGGCATGGTTTGTGACATTGCTCCCAGTGCATGTGTGGTAAAGGTGCTACATATAAAACTGTATTAGCCAATAGCAGGACTGACAAAAACCTATGAAATGTGGTTCTGGGGCATCACAGAGGGTATTTTAAGAAAATAGCTATAAACCAGTGTCACTGTTTTCATTAAAAGCTCTTTGACTTCTCCATGGTAGGATCCTGCCCATCCATTGCTGCCCTGCCTGCTCAGTGAGCGGCTACCTAGAGATGCCACATAAGGGGCCCGTTGGCTCCTGGTGCTTAATTACTTCTTAATGAAGTTCTTATGAAAATGAGGCACCAATCTCCCCTTCTACCCATGACAGCAGCGGGTAAGGGGGGCACAGGGTCAGCCTGGGGAGCCCTACCCCAGAATTGTGGGTGCTGCACAGAGCAGAGGCAGATCCGAGGCAGCAGGAGCATCGTGCCAAATCACCTGTGCAGCTTTCCATGTGATTTCACCAGAGATTAATAAAAAACTATTATTTGGAAGGGCTTTTGCATTGCATATTTGATTTTCTTATCTAAGCTGGCGCGTTCCCAATCACGCGTTTCTGCTCTGTCAAAGAATGAGAAATGCTGTTTGGGAATAATTAATAGCTGAAATGCTACTCACACTTGCTTTACCAGGGCTGTTTCTGCACTAGCTGAATAATTCTGTTGATTCCTCCACTTTAACATGAAATTTGTATTTGAACTGCTTTCTCAGAAGCCTTCAGCCACAGCTGGAGTTACAGGATGAGTCAAAACAAGAATACATGAACAGAGAGCGCACAGGAGCCGGAGTGTTGTGTGCACAAGTGCTCAGCTCTCCCTAAACTTTGACTCTTCATTTCTTTGTACTCTGTTTGATTCCCCTTTTTCCATATTTCCTTCATATTTCCATTTTCCTTCAGGGCAATTGCAAAGAACTCAGCTGGGACAGGGTTTATATCAAGGATCAGGAGTCCAAGTTGAGCACAGTTGGAAAAAACAAAACCCATTCACTCTTTCTGAAAGCAAATATCAGCAGCGTGTGTAATCAAGCCCTAAGAAATTTGGCAAAAAAAAAAACTTATCAGCAGAATTTCTTGACAAGTCTGAACCCAGATGCCCAAAAATATTTCTCTTGTGGACACTTCTACTCCAACAGAGAGTTGCTTATACAAGCAAATGCTCAGAAGGGGAAAGGAGAAGAGCTTTGGGGTGCCCACTTGTGGTAATTAAGCACAGACTGAGACTTAATAAGAAGAAAATAAAATGACTGTTTTCTGTGCTGACATCACACATCTGCCTCTAGGCAACTCTTGTCCATGTCCTGGGGCTGCATCCTGCATGGTGCTGGACAGCCAGGTCCTGGGCACATCACTGGGCACCACACCCAGAGCTGCTATAAACGTCTTGGAGGATAATTGAGAGAGGAGCTGGATCTTTTCCAAAGGAATTTCCCAAGCTCCTCCTCCTCCATGTGTTTTATTGACTGTGGTCTTATTATGTCAAATGACTTATGACAAATCTCCTCTCTCAGCAGCACTTTCTAAGGCTTTAATCATCACTCCAAAGACAAACCTCGGTTCCAACAGCGGTCATCACTCATGCTGCGAACGGCCACTTGCTGCGACCCCTCTCCTCCATGTCCCACTGCATCACCTCACGGCACATCCCCAATTTCCAGTTAAAAAACAAATTGCAATTTGCAGTAAACGCACCTTTGGAGCACTCCTGAGGTGAGCTATCAGTAAGTGTGAAAGCTTTTCTTCTGAAATACTCAGAGGATGCCGGTTGGGAGGCAGCGAGGAAGCTTTAGCCAACCAGGCTTGGTTTATAGAAAACTAATTTGGGGCACAGGTATCACTGGAGATCCAACTGTAATTATTTAATGCGTAATTATTTCACGCGGATCAAAACCACGAGCGGCGTTCCAGCCTTCCCGTGCCGATCATCCTCATTCCCGACGGCCCAGGCACGGATAGATTTGTTTGCTGCCGGGGGCACGGGAAAGCTGGTGACTTAACACATGTTTTGGATGAAGGATGGTCACGTGCGTCTTGTGCCGACAACGCTTTACATAGCTCGAGATTATACATCTGTCATGTCAGTTATTAAGTCGCCGCGGATTACATCGCACGGCCGCGTAGTGACGAGATGGATTGCAGAGCCGGGGAGCGCCGTGCCTGCTCCGACAAAGGACGGCGTTTTCCTGTATTTCTCTGGGAAGAATGTGAGTTCTAATCACTGTGTACACTGGGCTGTGTAAAACCACCCCCATTTACTTCGTGCAATAGATGCAGTGTCATTTAATTAATTTAGACTAAAGAGGGGCGATGGGTGTTTGCTAACGGCTCCACCTTTGGGACTGTAAATGGCAAACCCTCCTTCTGCGCAGCGACTGGAGCCAGGGGACCGCTCCTGGAGAGAAGGTTTGCACAGAGAGGAAAACTGCCCTAGCACCACATTTTTTACTCCAAAATATATAATTAATTTATAAAATTAATCTAATGCACCTAAAGGCCATGAAAGCTACAGCACCACATGGTACCCAAGACAGACCCATCGAAGAAATGGTGGTTTAAGGAACCCACCCACAGAAACCAACCTGACCAACAGCAGCACCGGGACCAGAAGCACTGCTTGCTTTTTCCCAATATTTGCACTTTTTTTAGGGTATTTCATTTGTTCAAAGCATAATAGGAAAGTATAAAGGTACACCTCAGGGGATGATGGTTATGGGCATGGAGCACCATGCCAGCGACTGCCTGAAGTGGTGGTGCCACCTTTTAGCATCCCCCTCCCTGCAGAATCCATTCCTGTGTGACGGAGATTTCTGCAGATCTCAGGCCACGAGTACTGAACACTCCTCACCTTGCACAGCTTCTCATTGACCCAGAGCACAACATCAGGCTTTTTTGAGCGTAAAAGCATCACTGACAACCCCTGTATCACTCCAAGGTGTTGTTTACCCACATGCTGGAGGAGACTTTTAAACTTGCTGCTTATTAGAAGCATATTACTGAGGCCAGACCTTCAGTTAGCGATCACAGCTCCTTGCCCCTCGCTTTCCTTGGAGGTGGAAGATGGAGAACCCACCTTGTGGTGGGTTTGTTGGGGGCTGAGGCAGCACCCTGTGTTTTATTTGCTGTTTCTTTTGCCTGGGGCACATCCCCTACCTTGTGCAAAGCGGGTGACACCAAGCCATGACTGCAAACCTTTGGTGTATCTCACACGCTGCTGGTGTTTCTCCTTCCACAGTGGTAGCTCTGCACATTTCCTGCAAGTGCTGTTTTTGGCAGACATCGAGTGAACTATTTTAATCACGAGCAGCAGAGCTCCCTCACTCCAAAACCATGTTTCTTATTGGGAGAGGTGATGTGTGCTGGAGGCCTGGGTGAGCTTCTGTGGTGCTCCTCCGTAAATTAGCTATGGAAAAGACTTTCATTTGCAGCCGTTAGCAGTTGGAGTATTTAAATATAACCACACAGCTTTCACTGGATGCAATAAAAGATTCTCATCTGTATTATGGGGTTCGATATAAGTGGTTTGCCTCTCAAGCGTATTATTGTTCATTTCATATTTAGTGATAGGGTAATAGCTTAAATCATGCATTGAGGGCAAGGACAGACATCGATCCGTTTAAACAAATACTGCTATTAATTAGAGGTGGGCTTGCACTGCAATACTTGGCCTTGGTGGGACACTGCAGACACCCCCGAAGAACTGGCATTGACAGTTATTTTCCTGGTAAATCTATTGACAAGGAGTTGATCTTGAAGGGGGCCTACAAGAAAGCTGGGGAGAGACTTTTTAAAGGTGCTTGTAGTGATAGGACAAGGAGCAATGGCTTCAAACTCAAAAAGGGCAGATTTAGATTAGGAATTAGGAAGAAGCTCTTCAGTCTGAGGGTGGTGAGACAGAGGAACAGGTCACCCAGGGAAGCTGCGGATGCTCCATCAACGGGATGTGTTCAAGACCAGATTGGATGTGGCTCTGAGCAGCCTGGTCTAATGGGAGGTGTCCCTAGTTTGGAACTAGATGAGCTTCAAGGTCCCTTCCAACCCAAACCATGCTATGATCTGGGGGGGAGGAAACATCATGGGCAAGAGCTGATGGAAACCCTGCAGCATGAGACGTTGGCTGCAGAAACCAGGGTGCAAGGGATGTCTTGGCAAGGTCTGCTCTTTCCTAAAGGTGCTTGCTCACGAGCAACAGGCTCCTGAAAGGTTTTGCTGCTCCCAACATTGTTTGCAAGCAGTTTGCTCTGACCCACGCTGTGGGGAGGAGGGAGGGAGGCAGGCAGTGAGCGTGCGAAGTCTGAGTGCAGCCTCAGGTGAGCATCCTGACACAAACACAAAGCAGAGGCAGGATAAACCCAGCCCGCTGCTGAGAAGTTGCAGAGGTTATCCATCATTCTCAAGGCTCCCTTTGCAGTATGAGCCTCAGAGCAATTCCAAATACTGGCAGCTATCGCTGCTCCTGTGTCTTGAGATCCTTTTCAGAAGACATCAGTAACAACAACAGCTGCAAAATCCTTCTTTTTAAGCCTCTCCTCACACCAAAAACTTGCTTGGGTTTGTGACAATGACGGTAAAAGAATTCAGAGTTTGCCTGTGATGTGGTACCAAGAATCACACTAGCAGATAGTTGAGCAAGAAGAGCAACGTTTAATATGCCCCCATCACATACCTGTTGCTAAGTATAAAATTAAATATTGAGTGACCAGGGCTTCAGATAAAACCTGCCTCCAGCTCTGTGCTTGGGGCATCTTTGCGCAGCGGTGGCAGCTGCCAGGATTGCGCTGTATTTGTTGTCGGTTACACCAGCTGCCAAAGCACAACTACAATAATTTGCCTGTTGTAGGTCAGGAGATTGAGCTGATGGAGGTTGGCACGGAAAAGATGAGGAGAAAACACGTGCTCTAAAGCTTGATCCATCTAGAATATGTATTATAATCTATTTGAAACTAAATGCAGCAATTGGAGTTGGCACTGATGACCTGCAGACATCAGTGCAATGCAGACCCACCTCCCAAGCCCCTTCAGCTCACAGCATTTCTAAATTGAGACAGACAACATGGAGCAGGGGTGCACATCAACGATCTGGGCTCAGAAATCTCACTTTCTTTCGGTAAGATGTGGTTTTTATCCAGGACACTGACGGGCTGCCCTCTTTGGGCAGCAGACACCAGCAGAGCACAGTCTCAGCTCGACATCTGTGTGTTGTAGCGCAAAAGTTGGCTGAGACAGATCTCCCAGGCCAAGCCATGGCTCCTGTCCCCCTGCCACTCAGCTTGGCTGCTATGAGGTCACACTTTGAGGAAGTTACTGCACTTTTATAGGCAGAAACAGGCAAAAGATGTTGGTTTCCTTCAGAGAGACTTTACCTCCTGGGTGGGAGCGTTGCCTGCTCCCAGCACTGCCTGCCATCCTGTAGCAGGTCCCACCAGCAAAAGCACGAAGGACACGATCCACCAAGAGAGAGGGTGAAGCATCCACATCTGTGCAGGGAGAGAAGGCAATAAATAGCAAATGAGATCTGATTATATAACATATTACTTTCAATGTAAAAACAGATTATGCTGCGTGCAATAATAAATCATAACTTCATGTTTCACCAGCACAGAGCCAGTTCTGAACTGCAACATCTGGAGCTCAACCTGAGCCTTCCAGCTTTTGGGGATAGCTGGACCCCAAGCTTCACCTCCAGCAGATCAGATTAAAAACTTGAGCCTGATTATCATGAAAAAGTACCTGCATGCAGGAAGAAGGCATCACCAGCCCATGGCAATATGTGACCCTTGCAAGAAGGCCAAATGGTTTGGGAACATTTTTTTCTTAAAGCAATAGCAAAGCAACATCAAGAAGCCCTAAACTTGGTAATTTGAACAGGTTTCCCACTCGTGTTGCAGCAGCACATGGAGGTACTGGTCAGTGGTATGCGTGGGGCCAACATCATGGGTTGTCCTCCTGGTGAGCAGCATCTCTCTGCGGCCAGGGCTGGGAAAGAGCTCCCCTCTTTCCTTCATGGGGCACGTGTCAGATCCATGAGGAGCAGGGGTGTTGGATGGGATTCAGAGCAAAGTGCAGATTGGATGGGTTAGCTCAGCACTGATGGTTTCCAGGCTCTCCTGCAGCCCTAGTGCATGACCAGCCTCTGGTGCAGGTGAGCATGGCATGGCTCCGTGGGCATCCTGCTGCTGGGGGGCTCCACTCACCCCAGCTCCCCTCTCCCATACAGAGGCTGGTTCCTCAGAACCAGTTGGGTAATGATGGTTTAAAAGCTCTGCTGCAGTTTGGCATCATTCCTTCTATGGTTCCATAAACAGGTAATAGTTTTGTACACATGTGGTCACTCTGAGGTGGTGGCACCCCAGGGTGCTTCTCCTGACCCTCTTGCTACAGCTCTGGGGAAATCACCCACTGGGTCAAATGCCAGACATGGCTCCACACAAGTTCTACGTTGTCGATGGCACCAGCAGAACCAAAGCACAACCTGGTCTGCTGCAGGGTGAGCTGGCAGATCCTTACACCTTGGTTGTGGTGCCCCAGCTGTGCCTGATCACGCCATCTGCTCCCACCCAGACCCACCTGGATCCATGGCTAGGTCACATTTAAGTGTTCCATTGATTTTTAAGTACCTCTTTGGCATTTTGGCCAAAATGAGTAAAAAGAAACAGTTTGCTGAAAAATAAACACCAGTCCCCTGTGCCTGGCCTGTAATGCAAAGTTAGAAGAAATATGGACAGAGGCTTTGGTCTGCTCAAAAAGTGAGGAGCTCCCAGAAACCAAAGCAAAGGACCAAATCAGGGGCAGTGCTTCAGCTCGGCTATCACGGCTCTGTGACTTTTATTCCAGATTTACACCCCAGGAGCAAAGACAAGATCAAGCAGGATGCTCTGTGCGGCCACACTGCAAGGTCCCTTCTCAGGGCTGGGGGCTGCAGCTCCTTGGGGCCCCACAGGGGTTGGGGTTTGTCGTCGCGGCAGCACTGGAACGGCAACTGCTCCATCTGGTGGGAATGGCTCCATCTGGGTTGGGACTGTGGGCTTGCAGCTTCATCCTACAGTGCAGGTGGCAATGCCCTGGCTGGCCCCAGCATGCCACGGGGCTTGGACACCACACAACCATCACCTGCCTGGGGTGCCAGGTCCCTGGACCTGATGCTGCAAGGAGGGACAAGAGAGGTGTTGATAAAGGGGATGTGTGAAAGAGGAGCAGAGTGGTGAGGATTGGCCTGGGATGAAGCATTTGCTTCATTCACCATGAAGAGGAAAGGGGAGCAGAAGAAAGGGAGTGCTGGGGTTCAAGGGTTACATCCAGGGGTGTTGGAAGAGCAAGGCCAGCACAGAACCAGCACACAACCAGCACACCCTCAGCAGTGAGCCAGGTCAGCCCAATAAAACGGGTGTGCAGCTTCAGCAACCAAATGCCTGGTGTGAGGCTGAGTTGCTATGGGCCCGAATCCTTAAACCCAGAGCTGAGCTGGGCCAGCTTCTCTCTGATTTCAAACTTATGACATATGAGGTGCATATGAGGTGGGCAGTTGGTCTCCTCTCCCAAGGAACAAGAGACAGGACAAGAGGAACTGGCCTCAAGCTGCCCCAGGGGAGGCTTACCGTGGACCTGAGGAGCAATTTCTTCTCCTTGAGGGCTGTCCAGGGCTGTCCCAGGCTGCCCAGGGCAGGGGTGGAGTCCCTGTGATCCCTGGAGGGGTTTCCAAGCCCCCCGTGGAGCTGTGGTGCTGAGGGCCATGGGTCAGGGGTGCCCTGGCAGTGCTGGGGGAAGGGTTGGGCTTGATGTCCTTGAAGGTCTCTTCCAACCAAAACAATTTCATGATTCTATGAAGTTTCAAAAGGAGGTTTCACAGGACAGCAGCTCAGCCTGGCATTGCAGCAGAAGGCAGGGACAGGAGCACACAGCCTGGGTCAGGCTCTGCACAACCCAGTAGTGAAGCAGCGGTGTGGTCTGGCTCAGCAGAGCGAGGTCCAGCTTTCAGCTCAGCAGCAGCTCAGCCCTGGCAGCTGCCAATAATTCAAGAGCTCGTTATCATTTCATCCTACATCAAACATTTCTTGCTTCTTCACTACAAATATATAAACAAGAGAGGAATGCAGCCCCCTAGGACTTGTAAAGAGCTTCCAGCTTTCATACTTTAAAAAAAAACAGACAAAGAAATGTGGAAAAAAATCCTATGTTCAACATTCAAACTTTAATAGAATCACAGACTGGTTTGGGTGGGAAGGGACCTTTGGAGGTCATCTGGTCCAACCCCCCTGCAGGGAGCAGGGCCATCTGCAACCAGAGCAGGGTGCTCAGAGCCCCGGCCAATCTCACCTGGGATGGGTCCAGGGATGGGGCAGCCACCACCTCTCTGGGCAGCCTGGGCCAGGCTCTCCCCATCCTCAGCAGCAACAGTTTCTTCCTTCTCTCTGGTCTGAATCTCCCTCTTTTAGTTTAAACCCATCACCCCTTGTCCTGTCCCAACAGGCCCTGCTCAAAAGCCCTTGCTCACAGTGGGTTTCTGCACCAGCTGACACTCCTCATGTGCTGTATGGAGACACACAAACAAGTGGAGATGCTGGAAGAAGAGGGGAAGAAATACTCACTTGCTTTCTAAGTGTGGCACTTTGGTATCTCAGCGACTCGGCGTAACTACAGCCGGCACTCTTTATTTTAAAATATGGGCATTTCTCTGCTGGAAAAGCTGTCCTCCACTATTTCCTTCATCTGAAGGCTGCGAGTGTCCATCCATCAGCTCTGGAGGCTGCTGAGTGCCTAGAAATCAGGTGATATCATTTCCAAAAGCGAGTGACCACCAGGCTGCCGTTAGCTCTGCCGGTGCGGAGGGAGAGATGGCTTTTTGCAACTTTGATTTACTGGCAATTGTTGGAAAAGCAGCAAGCAAGAAATGAAAACCCAATATTTCTATTACAGTTTACTTAATAAAAAAATATTGTAGGGAAGTCAGACATCATAAAACGCCCATCTTCCTTCTATATTTACAGGATCGTACAATAACTGGAGCCAGACCAGTAATCAATTTTAAGCAACCCTGTGCGGTTGAAGGCGCAGGCGAGCGAGGTTTCAATATCCCCACGGCAGAGCAGCAGCTGCACTACCCCGGAGCTCCCCGACCATGGCCAGGCTGTGTGACAGCAAAGGGTGGAGGGTGAGGTGCCCGTGGAAGGGCAGCTCTGCAGGGGGACACTGTATTGCCAAGAAGCTGTTTTGAACACCGAGCAATTCCTCCTCCAGTGTGCCCAAGAGCTGGGCATCATCCCTTCTCCCCACTTGCAAAACACCTTCTTCTGTTGATGTTTTTAATATCCAGCCCCCATGTTATGGTCAATCCATCAGGCACCAAGTACTGCCTGTGACAAAGAGACCAGTTCTGATTAGGTTGCTTTCTGCTCCACACATACCTCCCTCTCCTCTCCCTTGGCATGACACCCCCCCTTCCATGGCTGCTTCTGGTCCTTCCTGTTATCTTCATTTACTACAGGTCCTGCAGAAGTCTTTGGATTTACTGTGGACACCATGACCTCAGTGCTAGGGCATAGAAGACCCAGAAGAGAGGGGCTGTGGAGGACCTTGCCACCCCTCCCCACCACTCTGCTCCAGCATTTTCCCTCACACCATCCACACCAGGTGCTCTGCCCCATGGGCTGTGGTGCCCAGGGGTGTTCCCTGCCTCCCCTGAACCTGCACAGGTTTCAGCTTGGTGTCCTACCTCCTGCTGAGCCAGTGTCCCCTGAGGAGATGGTGTTAGTCCATGTGAGATGCCTGGCCCATGGGCTGGTGTGTTTAGTGCTACCTCAGATTCATCTATGCTCCACCTCAGGTGCTAAGGCTTTGCTCATGCTGCAGTCCCAGTAAGTAGCTTAGGCAGCTCCATATGTTCAGCTCCATCAGCAGAACTGAGTCATTTCACGTACGAGTCACTTTGGGACATAGCTACAAGAACTTCCCTTAACGGGAGAAAGTTCAGTCTGCTGCTGAAGGAAATGCAAAAAGAGTCACTGAGGTTGTGCTGAGAAATAAAGACTCATTTCCCAGTGAGGGACATTTCCTCTGGGGGTGTGAAGAGCCTGGAAGCTGTCCTTCAGCTGAGCAATGGCTTGTGCTCCAAGCAGCAGCAGGCATGGACCTGTGGCCCACCAGCATGTCAGAGTAAATGATGCAATGCTTCTTTCTTCCAGTCTCCAGCCTGTCCTCCAATGACATTTAAAGACAAAATGCACTGTTACAGTAGGAGCTACTTTTGAGGCACGTGATGTTGATGAAGAACAGTAACTGGTACCTGCCTGAACCTCCACCTAGCAGCAAGAAGTTTCCAGGAGCAGGAGGGGCACTGCTGTTAAAGTCAAACCAGTGCTTCAGCTGCAGTCCAACAGCATTTCTTATTTCTCAGTCGATAGTTTAATCTATTTTAATGTTTATCAATACTGATGTTGAGTGTAATCACCTTGTCCGATACAATTGCTAGAATCTAAAAGGCAACTTAATTTTAATGGTTTATCATTGGGAATATTATTTAATCAGATTAAACTGGTCTTAATTCCTTTGCAGTAATCATTTAAAAGCTTGTTTGGAGCATGTTGTGGTGACCCACCTCACCACAATATGAATCAAAGCCCTGTCTCCATACCATGTATTTTCAGTGGTATCTAGTAAGCAGCCACCTGGATGGACATTGAAGTACAACAGGCTATTAATATTCATGAATTGTCCCTACCACCATTAAAATCTCCTTCAAAAACACCACAGCAGCAATTGGATTTGCCTCTCCTGGTGGTGATGGGGCTGATTAACCCCTGACTGTCAGGAGAACATCTGGAAAACGCTTACAAAACTGGATTTGGAGGAGAAGCTGGAGCAGCCCTTACAGCACTGAGGAGGTTTCAGGGGATGGTTCTTGCCTGGATTCACTTTGGGAAGCAGGCAGAGCCAACCTGCGATGCCCTGGCTTCGCTCATCAGCTCACTGCAGCCATTGGCCAGAGTGTTTTCCATGTCTTTCCTTGTTATTGTAGCACCACAGACTGGCTTGGGTTGGAAGGGACCTTTCAAGCTCATCCAATCCAACCCCCTGCAGGGAGCAGGGCCATCTGCAACCAGAGCAGGGTGCTCA
>JANHGN010008885.1:0-23157 GCA_024605025.1 Megaceryle maxima
CCCAGGCTGCCCAGAGAGGCTGTGGAGTCTCCTTCTCTGGAGACTTTCCAGACCCTCCTGGATCTGTTCCTGTGTGGCTGCCCTGGGTGACCCTGCTCTGGCAGGGGGGTTGGACTCGATGATCTCCAGAGCTCCCTTCCAACCCCCACCATTCTGTGATTCTATGATACATGATTTTTTTTGCAAGCTGATGCAGTCTGTCTGTATGAGAAGCTGTTGCATAACCAGGAAAGGAAGCTGAGCAGTTGTGAACTTCTAAATATCTGAACATCCCCAGTGTTGGATTCCTTCACTTCCCTGTAACCCAGAGATTAGCACGGTGTACAATAATGCCAGCAGACAGGATGTAACAGTCAAACCCACTGTGCAATATATTCTCAACTCCACGCAGCATTGCATAATTAAATACAAATTTAATTTCCCAGTCAGCAGCATATATTGTGGGCTTACTTAGGCATCACTGCGATTAAAAAAAAAATGATTTGACCCACTCAGAAGGATAGAACCTGCCATAATTACACCCTCTCTAAGGAATAATAATATATCTTGGTGATGCTCAAGGTACTGCTGGAAAATAAGATAACTTCAGGAAACTATAAAACTGTAAGGAAGCCTTTTCAGGCCTTCTTACCACATTCAGAGTTAACATATTTAGTTAACATTTCCAGTGGATTCACAGGTAAATAACAGAAATATTTTCGTTTTCCATCTTCTTGTGAGAATAACTGGGGAAGAGGTTAACTTTTTATTTTCATGATTCAGCTGCGATTTACTGATTATGTTTCAGTCAGGTTTATCTGTTAGGTCATGAAGAGACTGTTATATGAGGGAAACATTAGAGCTGGTTAAGAGTTAGAGCTACAGAGAGGTGTCTCCTTCATGTAACTTTATCTCACAGCCTATAAATTTAGCCTTTGTGAGGCTAACCCGGAGTAGCTTCCACTGTTTTCAAAAGTCTTTGACTCAAACCTCAAATCAGATGCTAAGTTTGTATTGACAGAGGCTGACAAGTCCATTTTACAACAAGGATTTTGAAATTTAGAACTCTGGTTTCTTTAACCAAGAATAATTTCAGTAGATAGATCTAATTCCCTGAAAGAAAAATGAAAATAATAATGATAATTTCAGATTGTCTCACAGTTCTGTTTCAGCTTTTCAAAATTACATAGTGTAACACATTTTATACAGTACAGAATGAAAACCAAACCGCAGAGTTGTTCCAGCAGAGAAACATGCACTTCAGCTTAAATGTAAGTCCTTTTTCTTTGGAGTATTGTTCCAGTGGTCAGCTCTGAAGGGCCATAATAAGCATTAGCAATGTGTGAGTTTAGAAAAGATGATGTTCTCATGGCTTTATAGGATTATCCCTCAGACTGTGCAGTGCTATGATTCAAGAAAGTAAATTCCATCACTTTTCCTATTGTCAACCAACTTATGCATCTTAAATAAGAAAAGGTTGTGCATTATCAGAAACAGAGTGTCTGATATTAAAGGTGAAACTTCTTTGATATTCAAAGTAACAGTTCCTCCATTACCAGGACTAGGTGAGTGTCTGGAGCAGTGTCTGGCAGAAGCACAGCTGAGAATAGCTTCCACCATCCAGTTCTGTCTTGCCTTAAGGTCAGCAGCCATCTGGTCTGACTCATCCTGCCACTCTTCTCTTTCTCATCCAAGACTGAGACACGTGGCCGAATTATGGAAAATTTGGATGATATTCCTAATAGCCATTTTAGTATTCCAGTTACTAAACAAATGTGCCCCTGCCATGTTCATGGCTTAAAGCTACCCTCAAGTTCATGAAAGGATTGTGGCAAATGATCGTGGGAAATGGCCTCAAGTTGTGCCAGGGTAAGTTTAGGTTGGATATCAGGAAAAACTTCTTTACAGAAAGGGTTGTTAAGTGCTGGAACAGGCTCCCCAGGGAAGTGGTTGAGTCACCATCCCTGAATGTGTTTAAAAATCATTTGGATGTGGCACTCGGGGACGTGGTTTAGCGGTGGGTTGTTGGAGTTAGGGTAGTAGGGTTAGGCTGAGGTTGCACTTGATGATCTTGAAGGTTTTGTCCAACCTGAGCAATTCTGTGAAGGCAGGAGTAGGGTTTGCACTGGCTTCACTTTGAGCTCTGCAAAATGCCAAGGCTGAGTATTGAATGTGAGCAATGCTCTTGTGCCATCATAAAACCTGCTGGTAGATGCTCATTCTTGAAGCCTTCTCTTCTTCCTTTTTACAGTATAAATAAATACATGTACATATAATAAGCATTTTGACACTTTTTCCTTCCATGAAGATGCAAAACATCTGCTACACATTCTACCTGGAGCAAAGCTGTATTTATGTCAATCTTTTTACTCTGTTGGCAGAACAAATGTTGAGACCTCTGAAGGCATCTCCTAGGCAGAACAAGCACGTGGTGTTCATAACAGCACAGTGACAGAGCTAAGCACGCACTGTAGACCCTAAAATGCCTATAAATGTTATTTCCTGAAGATGCTTTTGCAATTTATTAAACGTGGCCTTACACGGTGGTGTGCAATGCCCTCCACAGCAAATACCTTTTGCTGTGAGGAGCACTCTACGTCACTGTGTAGCTGTCTTCAAGGGCTGATTGTTTTGTTCACCTCATGGCTTTATTCCCTGGCTCTTTATGTGGCTTTCGTCAAGGGTTTTTCTTTTCAATTACCGTTCCAGAAAAGAGCTTCTGAAGAATGGAAGTGAAAAATGTTTCTGAGGTCTGCTTTGGTGCCATATTAGGGGGATGTATGGTTTGTTTACCCACTTAGGTCTCTTTTCTTCATGGGAATATTTCTTGCTGATAATTTTTGCTAACTTGCTGCTTTGTCTTCCCCTTGCCTTGCTGCTTTCTATCTTCTGCGTGGTTGGTGGCTGAGAAAGAAGAGAGGATGCAGAATGGATAATAGCCTCAGGTGTAGGAAAGCAACATCCAGGTCCTGTGACAGACTTCTGTGTCACTTGCACCAGACTGCCATGCTGCAGAGCATTGGCTGAGGGAGCCAGTTGGAGTATCGGAAGCAGTACAAAGGTTGAAGCCTGGTGAGCTTCCTGGATGGGTTATTGGAGCAAGTTAGTTTCCCTAGCTGAGCCCATGTACTAATGCAGCAAAACTGCTTCCGACACCCTGAGTAACCTGAATCACAGACTGGTTTGGGCGGGAAGGGACCTTTCAAAGTCATCTTATCCAACCCCCCTACACAGAACAGGGACATCTGCAACCAGAGCAGGGTGCTCAGAGCTGGCCAACCTCCCCTGGAATGGTGCCAGGGATGGGCAGCCACCACCTCTCTGGGCAGCTTGGGACAGGGTCTCACCAACCCTCAGTGTCAAAAATTTCTTCCTTCTATCTAGTTCACAACACTGTCCTCTGCAGGCAGCTGTGTCTCGGGTCAGCAAACTGATGAATAGAGCCCTTCTTCAGAAGGTGAAGAAAAATTGTCTGACACATTATAAGGATAGAGCTGTTATAAATACTTAAAATACTTCTGTAAAATTTGATTAATTTCTTTCTGACAGAGCTAGAAGTGAGCTACAGATAAGCACTGAATTTCCACACACTTTGAGGAGGGTTGCAGCTGAAAAGGTGAAGTCCACGGCTACCTTGGCATTAAATGCTTTGTTTTCTTGAGACTTAATGAAACAGGTTTAACCATTGTTGGAAGATGAACAGAACTGTGAGATTTGATATTGTGAAATACCTTCACATTTATAGAAACCCAGTAAATGTATCACTTCAGCTGCATGTTGTTTTGTCTTTGGCATGCCTTGAGGACCTTAGCATACGGTTATGCAGTTCTAGAAGTAAAAAAGTATGAAAATCAAACTTTTTTTTTTCTTTAGTGAACAGAGAATCACAGAATCCCAGCATGGTGGAGGTTGGAAGTGACCTCTGGAGATCATCTGGTCCAACCCTCCTGCTCCAGCAGGGTCACCTAGAGCAGTTTGCACAGGAATCTACAAGTTGGTTTTTTTTTCAAATTATTGAACCCAACAAAGTCAAGTGACATGAAATCAATTGCACAGAAACTGGCTCTATGATTCAGGACTCAGTGGATGAAAATGTAGTCACCTCTAAGGGGATAATAGGGAAATTGACATTCCCAACTAAACATGCTAAATGGCTATTTTAGATATTTGCTGTTTAGAAGTCTGATGTTTTGAGTTTTTTTGGTTTTGTCTTGTTTTTTTTTCAAAAAAAACCCCTGCCACTGGTAAACTGCAAAACACAAATTAGAAAAAGTTTTGCTGGTTCTGACAGCTTCTGAGACTTAGAGTCAGTAAATGAAAAACTCTCCTTTTGAGACTCATTGCTATTTTCACAACAAATTATTTTCATGAAGCTAGGTGAAAGAAAATTGAAAATCTACAGCACATTCTGCAGTTTTGTGAGATATCCAAAATGCTGTATTTTGTTTTTTTCTTGACTTATTTTTTTTTTTCCATGTGTCAGTAGGGACAATTTCTCTCACATGCTTAATCTCAATCTTCTAAACAGAAGGCAGATAATTTATCTAAAAGGCTAAAAAGTCTTTGATTAATAACCATGGGAATTGCAGGTATTAAAATCACCCCCAAGTGACCCCATATTGTTCCATGAATCCATTAGAAACTTATTCTGAATTACAAAGAAAAATTAATTAAAAAGTATAAGGACTACAGAGCTCAAATAAAGTATGCTCCCCGGAGCTCGTGAAGATCTATATGCATGCAAAGTGTCATAAAATCAGATTTAATTTACAGTATAATTTTCTTTTTCCACAACAAGAGGAATACAAGAACAGCAATTTCTGTATTTTTTTATTACTATTGAGTTTGCCATAACAAGCCAACCTATTACAGTGGCTCTTGCAGTAATGTCAGAGAAAGAGGGATTAGAGAGAAGAGCCAAATGTCATTTCAGTAGTTGGAGTTGCAGTGATGGGTGGATCCCATCTGCTTTGGTTCAGTAGGACAGTAAACTGCAGGGCTCTTGTCTTGCCTTGAATGGGTGAGCAAACTTGGAATGAGTTGTGAGGAGCTTTACAGAGAATCTTTGGAATTTTGGCTTAGGTATGTCTCGTCCTAAGTTTATAAATATTTTCCCCATGGGCGGGGCTTTGCAATTCCTCTTGCTGAACTTCATGAGGTTCCTATCAGCCAATTTCATCCAGGAGGTCCCTCTGGATGGCAACTTGACCCTCTGGTGTATCAGCCACTCCTCCCAGTCTCGTATTGCCTGCAAACTTGCTGCAGGGGCACCCAGTGCCACTGCCCAGCTCATTAATGAAGAGCTTAGAGCACTGGACCCAGTATCAGCCCCTGGAGTACCCCACTCGTGCTGCTGATCACAACCATTTGACCTTCAAATAGCAGATATTTGTGTCTTGTCCTGTTGCTGCGGGAGTTAACTCCTGGACCTAAGATGAAGCAGAATTGCTTAGGTCAAGAATTACCAGATGAATTCAACAATTCATTGCTTGCAAAGCTTAAGGATTATAAACATATATAGTAACAGCCTGCGTTATTTTTTTGTCAGTGCTGTCATTTATGTTCTGAGAAAAGTGGTACTTTGGAAGCATGCTAATTCAGAAAATATAGGCATACAAAATTTGTCAAAACAGGTGCTATTTATATGAGCAAGAACTGTGATTTCTTTCTCTTTCTTTCTTTTTTTTTACTAGCCCAGTCTGAGCCCAGATCAAGTTTATTTTCATTCCTTCTGCTGTTTGTTATAATTCCTATATCTGGATCTACTGGAACCACAGTTGGTGTTGCAGGGCCTGATTTTCTCGTCCTTATACTGAAACTGAGTCTGCAGATGCAGCCCCACTGAAACTAAACAAAACTGCTGGTGGAGTAAGAAGATAATTGGGAGAAGCTGAGTGGCAGAATCTGGATAATTATTAATAATTTAGGAGTAGACTGTGCCACAAGGATGCAGCCCCTACGAGCCAGCAGCACATTGGCAGAACAAGAAGGCGTGTGCACCTTCATGGAATCATAGAATCATTTTGGTTGGAAAAGACTTTTAAAATCATCGAGTCCAAGTGCTAACCCAGCACTGCCAGGGCACCACTGACCCCTGGCCCTCAGCACCACAGCTCCACGGGGGGCTTGGAAACCCCTCCAGGAATCACAGGGATTCCACCCCTGCCCTGGGCAGCCTGGGACAGCCCTGGACAACCCTCAAGGGGAAAAAATTGTTTCTCAGTTCAAACCTAAACCTTCCCTAAGGCAACTTGAGGTCATTTTATTTCATCCTATCACTTGTTCCTTCAAGAAGAGACTGACCTCACCTGGCTCCAGCCTCCTGTCAGGGAGTTGTCAAGAGTAAGAAGGTTTCCCCTGAGCCTCCTTTTCTCCAGGCTGAACAACCCCAAGTTCCAATGCACATGCAGGCAAAGCTGCTGCTGCTTCAGCTCCACAGTGTGACCCTAGCAAAGCTGCCTGATGTCCACAGTCTCATTCCACCTTTAGTTTGGCTGGTCAAGGCAGCAGGGACTTTCCAGGCCTCTCCTTCTAGCTCAGTAACTGCAGAGTCCTAACCACCAAGGTCAGCAGTTCTTTATGGACATGTCATTCCAGCAACATGCTGCTGGCTGGCTCCAGTAGACTGAAGAATGGAGGACAGATCATTAATTTTACCCAGGCCACTGCCATTTGAATGCTCACTACTTTTTTCCTTATTTATCTTTTTTTTTTGTTCTTCTTCTTCTTTTTGTTGTTGTTGTTGTTGTTGTTAAGGAGGAAAAGCAGTAGTTAAAAAAAACCCAACAACCCTTTTTTGAGTAGTTGCTCAAAAACTACAGGCTCCAGAAAGTTCAGAAAGGAGAAGGAGAAGGAAGAGAGGGAGAAGGAGGAAGTTGTACATTTTGACAAATATGCATCAAACTGACAAAACCAAACGTTTACTCGAGGCAGAAGAGAGAGCAGCTGCCTGGAGCATTGTGCTTGGGTTTTCTAAGTGCTAAAAATAATGTTGTGTGTTTGAATTTAACATCAAGTTAACTACAAAGCACAAGCCCACAATTGTTTCAGCTGCTTTGCCCAGGCTCTCTCCTTCCTTTCCCTGGCACAGTATCCTTCTTCAGAGTCATTTTTAGCTACTTGCAGACTCGGCTCTTGAGTAGACTCTGCTTCTCCTTCTTCTCGTCCTCCTCCTCCTCCCAGTTATGTTTCTTATGAAACCTGGGAGTTGTGTTGTGTTGCTGCAGCACCGCATCCCATCACCTGCCCCCAGAACAGGCTGTGGGGACAGGCAGCATCCTGAGCCATCTGGAGAAGGAAATGCCAATAGAGTAAAGCCCAGGGCTTTGCTTGCACGGCATAAAAAGCTTTCCTGAACTCAAAACACAGTCTCTGCTTCCACAGAAAGTCCATTCCTCTGCAGTCAATTATTATTATATAACAATCAGTCGAGTGTTTCTCCTGTATAGCAAACTCGGCTTTTAGAGATCCTTGTTCAGATGACTCTGAACAATAGTAATTTACTGGATGTGCCTTGGCAGCCTCCCTCTAAATCAGCACAAAGAAACAGTCACTCTCTTTTCTCAGTATGGGCACCACTGTGCTTTGGTACCACATAGTCATTTTTCCTTACTTATTTTATATTGCTTTTGAATGAGTCCATGAATCCAGAACATTCTACCCTTATTTCTTTCTGCAGCATCAGCATTTTAATCTATTGCACTGACAGTAAGATGTTGGCTTTCATTCCAGGAGTCTGATTGTGAAAAGCCCGGCTGTACGGCTGAGGGCAGTCACCTTGAGAAGTTCCCCTGAAGCCTGGCAAGGAGAGGCTGTGCAATCTGCTCTGTCCCACAGAGGCTGAAGATTTTGGCTGCCATCCTCTGTAGGGAAACAGGCACAGGAATACCAAACGCCACACCTCGATTTTATAACTTGCTGCATGCTGGAAGGAGGACAGGTAAGGACTCCTTTTAAAAGGGGTTCGGTTTTAGCACTGAACTGTTTGAATCCTCAGTGGTTTTAATCTTCAACATCTCCCAAATCTTTTCTGTAGGATCCCACCTTAGGAGACAAAAGATGTCATATGTGAAAGCACCTTAGTCCAGATTAGTGCCTCTCTAGCACCTCTTTAGAAGCAGTAACAGCTTTCAGTTCAGCTAGAAACAACTTGCAAACTTTTAACAGCAAGGTACTTAGTATTAAAATATTTACTAGGATGGAGTCATCCTACAGTGGGAGCTGCAGACTTTGAATCTCCTCTTCCTCAGGACATACCCATACCCAGTATAATTATGCCCCAGGAAGTTGTTTTAAAAAGATCTATTCTGCCTAGTTTGATGTCTGGCCTCAGAAGACAACGAAAAGGTCAGTGTCCCAAGTGGGTGGAAATGGAACAGGGGGCGGGAGTTTCAGATGTGCCTGCTGTCAGCTGTTCGTCAATGGTAGGTGTCTGTCAGGTGGGCTTTCGTGGCTGAAGGTGCAGATGCAGGTGACTGTCCCGAGGTAGCCCACAGGGAGACCAGCTCCCAGGTTTTGTCTTTTTGTGATACCTTGATGGAGCAAGAGGCTTATTCTTTTGGTGCTTCAAGGGGAAGGCACCTAAATAATCTCTCTGGGTCTTCCTAAATTGTTACTAAACGCACAAAAGCACAGAAGTGCACTTAGAAACAGCCTGGCTTATTTCATTTTTTTTTACAAATAAACAGACAATTGTAGCCTGATGCTGCTATGAATATGGGAAGGACTTTTCATCCTTTTCTTTTTTTTCCTGTTCCTTTTACCCTTATGCTCTACTGATTTCAATAACACAGTGGAAAGAAAAAGAAATGGCTTTACATTTGTCTGGTACATCCTGTTGGCTGCCTGTGACTTACGCGTACACAGGCAGCATTAAACATGATCATAAGCAGGGCACCATTCAGTATTGCCCTGAGCTTTGTCATGATGCAGGTTTTACAACTGTTTGTTTCTCTCAGACAATTACCAAATGTTTTGGTAAACGGTGTATCGTGTTTGTACACAAGAAATGACCAGGCGTAAAAGAAAGACTGGGGTGAGGGGAGGAGGGGGAATGAATTAGGTATAAAATAGACTGTGAGTTGCTGCTGTGGAATTTTCCAATGCAGCATGAAAATCCTATTTGGATATTTATAGGAGCTGAAATAATACAACTTGGAGAGTTTTCCACTGAGCAGAACAATCATTAGCCTTGTTTCATCTTTTTTCATGTACTTAACTTTCAGCATTTCCATTTCTGTTCTTCAGAGGAGGTGTTCAGCTAGAAATGTGTGAGCAGGAAGACTTGCATAACACGGATGGAGTTTTTTAGGTTTTAGGGTTGGGGGTTTTTTTGTGTGTGTCGGATTTTTGTTGTCGTGTTCTTTGTTGTTGTTGTTGTTAAATGTTCTTATTGCTTTGCTGACCTAGAAACTAATTCAAGGGACTAACAAAACTGCATAGCCCTGTGCAATGAACCAGACTTGCATAAACTCATTTCACAGAAGAAAGAGTTGAAGATTGTACAGTGCAATGCGTAGCTCCCCGTGATCTTTGTTTAAATATACTCTATGTAAACTGCAGAGTTTGGCTTCCTAGATTTGAACTCCCGTTGGATGATTGGACGTAGCAAATTGCTTTGTTTTGTGTTAGTCCAGAGACAATTTTCGAAGCTGTCAGAGGTTAATGACAAACATTTTTTACTCAGGCAAGGGGTTCTGAAAGGTAAAAAAACAACCAGGGGAAAAAGAAAAAGGAAAAGGTGATTAGTAGTTGAGCTTGTGATGTTTCATGTCATGTAGGTATTGTAATAAATTACAGCAAAGTAAACAGCTGCTTTTCTATTATTATTATTTATTTCTGGAGAAACGTATATGCAATAAAGAGTGGCAAAAGCAGATTTTAGGAGAAAGACTCTTTGACCATAAGTGTTAGGTTGTTGTTGACTAATTTTTCCTACCTGCTGGTTTTTTACTTACATGTGAACTCTGCTGATAGTACATTTTCCTTTACTGTTTTGGGGAAGCAGTTATACAAACTAACAGGCAATTCAAGAGAATTCTTCTTACGTCCCTCCCGTAAATGTTCTCAGATATAAGCCAGAACTGCAGCATTCCCAGGCATCAGAGGTCAGACTCTACCTCAGCAATGCCAGCCCCAGGGAAAGAGGTGTTTTTACAAGGCTTTCATTTGTTTCCAAAGGGTGAATGCTGTGAAATGCTCAGTACAGCTTTTCTTGGACACAAAAATGGAATTCAGGCAGGTGGATCAGGAAATAGTGCTCTCCTGCCTCAGGGCTGTGTCTCCTGGTGTTTAGGTGGCTGGGGCTGGTGTGATTTCTGCATTGTAACAGCGACGGCCGTAGTTTAAAATCCAAAATTCTCCTGCAGTGCCTTCTCGTGGGATGTTAATGGACACTGGAGCTGGTCCCTATATTCCAGTCCAATCTAACGTGGCCTGCTCTGAGGGAAGTGCTGTTTTATTAGCCAGTTGATATATTGGGGGAGGTGTTTTCAAAGGGGCAGGAGCACACGTCCCCTCATCAGTCTCGCCGCACGTTAGCAGAGCATCTGCCCATCCATCCTTGCTGCTCCCACCCATGCCTTTGAACTTCCACCATTAACACTTGTCCTCAGGTCCAGCTGAGCTTGCCTGAAACCTATTGCTTGGAGCAAATGTTGCACCCCGAGGTACACATCCAAAATCAGGCTCAGCCCTTTGCTCTCTTCAACCATCTACGCGTCGGTGTATTTCTGAAACCAGACTCGGCAGAGAGCAGTCTGCAAATTACACTGGGATATTTTTGAAGGCTGTTAAAGGATTTCACAAAAAATATTTGGGGATTTATGCCTCATGAACTATGTAATCTCAAATTAAAGAGATACTGTATTAAGGCATCAAAGCAACAGCTTTAATCTGTTTTCCCTGTTTCAATAGTTTAAGAGCTGAGCCTTATCAGAAGCAGCTGCTGCTAATGACAGCCTAACATTCACTAGATATTTTCCATTATTTTTTCCTCCTGTATTTATCTCCCATAACCTATTTAACCTATTTGTAAAGAGTGACAGTTTGGCCAGTGCCTGATGGGGAGGGAGCAGAAATTCACTTGTTTTGTACAGCCAGCTCACATATTTAAAGGTCTGTATTGTGGAAGTGGTCCCGGGTGATAGTGTAGAAAAAAAAAAAAAAACCAACCCACAACTGATGTTTACCTGCAGTATGAATCAGATGGAACTTTAGAAATTATTCCTCTAAGTGCATCCCAGTGATTAAATATATACATGGCTAGGTGTTAATTTATAGGTCTTTTTTTGCCTAAGTTTGAGACAGCTGATATTGAAATTCAGATGGATGCAGCTATCTGTAAAAGTGATCTCTATACCAATATGATTTTCCTCTGCCCAAAGAACTGTCAAATAGGGAACTCTGAGCTCCAGCCCACCCCACTCTCATTTGCAAGGGTGGTAAAAGCCCAATTCCTTGCTTTATAACTTCCCCCTGGTACATAGTGGGTCACAGATGAAGCAGTTACTGCCCAGCTCCTGGAACATCTGGTTTTCTGCTGATAGATTTGGGGAAGGCTCTACGGGCAGCGTGCAGAGCCTCGGCAGTGTGGAATACCTTACAGCCTTGGTGGTTTGTGCTTCCTGTCTGCAATCGGTGGGGACATGTGATATCAAAATAAGTCTGTGGAAGAACAAAGGGACTTCACCCTTATTTGTACAGGACTTGGGGTTTATGCTGATGCATTTCAACCCCCAGCATCACTTTAAAAATACAAATGTGGAGGCTTCGTGATTAGAGGAGCAGAGCCCGTTTTCTTGTCTGCAGTTCTCCTTGTGTTTGGCTCGACTCTAATGAGGGTGAACTTTTGTTCCTTTTGTTTTGATGATGTTGTACCCCAAGCACCTCAGCTGTGCCAATGGGGCTTTATAAATAAGTTATTAATTATTATTTACGTCTATTAAAAAGGGGAACAACTTCAGCAGCAAAACTGATCTTCCCACTTAGAATTGCTTTCCTAGAAGAAGTCCGATTAGTAAAATGTTTCATGAATTTTTAACTGCTTTTAAGATGATTTAGCAGCAGGAATCAAGCAGCAAAGCCATCATCATGGGATCTGTCTCCTCGCTAAAGACGCTAGTAGCAGGACACAGATGGTCTGTGGGCCAAAGTTTCAGAACCAAAGCACTAATCGATCAAGAGAAGTCAGACAGCACCATCAATCATTTTGGAGAGCTCATTCTTTCATTCACAGAGCTCTGACATTGGTTTCTCTTTAAAAAGAATAGCCCCTTTAAGAAATACTTTAAAAAGCAATTATCAGTTCTCAGTGGAACAAACTTTTATATATCTTTAAGTTTCCCTTTAGAAAAAAATTACTTTTTTGTCAAATCCAGGCCAGAAATGGACGACTAGAAATTCTGCTTTATAACCTGCAGCCTTGCCCCTGAATGACAGCAGAATAAAGTGCTAATCAGCTGAAGGCACCTATTTCAGAAAGCTCCTCTGCAAATCATTGTTTGGCTGCCGAATAAATGAAAGGAGAACTTTAAGAACCTTTAATCATCTCCCCTGAGCCTCCTTTGCTCCAGGCTGAACACCCCCAGGTCCCTCAGCTGCTCCTCAGCACAGTTGTGCTCCAGACCCTTCCCCAGCTCTGTTGCCTTTCTCTGGACACACTCCAGACCATCCGTGTCCTTCTTGGACATTGATGTACCTTGGAGTGAGCGGCCCAGAACTGATCCCAGGATTCAAGGGGCGTATTTATGCTGCTTTAAATAAAACAAACCTGCGCTGTTAGTGTGCATCTCTTTTTTCACAGTCAATAATCCTCCGTCGTTTCCATCATGAACTGATTTTTCTTTGGCTGCTGACGATGTCCCTCAATTTCATTTTTTGATTTACCTCAATCCTTTCCACTGTCAAGATCCCAGGGAGTAGGGTGGCTCCTCCAGAAGAACCAGCGTTGTCTGCCTCTGTAGTTTCATTGGGATTATGGTCCCAACCTGAACTGGGTCAAGGTCAGGAAGAGGGTGTACAGAAGAAACAGACTGATATTAAACATTTTCATTGGCTTTGGTTGCAGAAAGATTTTGCTTTCTGAAAACCAAATGTTGAGTCACTTTGACCCAACGGGGTTCTGCTATGCCAAGAAAATGTTCCCTGGATTTGTTATGCTGAAAGCTTTTCTCCACGAGGAATTAGTAATCTGAATGTTTTGCTTTGAGTCATTTCACCTGCCTAACCTTAATTACCCATAGCAGAGATCCAGAATGTAGCAGGAAACCTTTGGCAGCTTTCCTAGGAGAGCCTCAAGAAGAGCGAGAGCTGAGCTTTGCCCTGCAGCCATTGCCTACTTCTGTACATTCCCAGATCAATCGCTAAGAGGGTGCAAAGCCAGTTGGCCACCAGGGCAGCAGCACATCTCCCCACTAATGAGAGTGACCTTTCCACCCACCGCTTCCTAGGGCTGAAATCAGGGGAAATGAGTTTACTCAGCTCAGGGCTTATATAACGGGCGATGCCAGGGCTGAAATCCTCGCTCGTGGTGTGATGAATACATTGCAGATCCATTTGAAAAAAAAATAAAAATGTGGAAATCAGACTGAAGATAAAAGGACTGCAACTGAACCAGCCAGATCCTCTGTACTTTCTGATGGGGAGCTGAAGAATAATGATGTCTCCAAGGTGTCTGTTCTTCCGTTTGGTGAATTACACATTTAACTGGAAAAATCACTACTGCTGAAGCAAAGGTCCTGCTGCTTACACCGTTTACAAAGGCCCTTAAAATTATGGACAAGAACATAGTTTTGTGAAGAAAGGGAGACTGCTGTGTGGGTTGAAGGGTAACGTTTAAAAGCTTTGCTCATCCCAAAGCAGCCGTGTTACTTCTCATTGGCTGTTACAGCCAAGCTAAAAAAGAAACCTTGAGGTCTTAATTGGGTATCTAGCAGGTAGTTAATCAATCCATTCAATACTCAACACCTATAAAGTAGCTGACATATTTATGGCGTATTGTAAATATTTTACATATAACCCAAGGAGGAATTTTATGTCACTTATATATTATATTACACAATAAAAATATAATTCCAAAGGTGGGGAAAAAAAAATAATCATCTAGAAGTGCTAAAATTAAAATTCCAAACTGAAATAACTGAAATTTTGCTTTATTCTTAGCTAGATGCAGTCAAGAAGAAGTTATACAATTGCATTTCTCCCGTTGAGGAGACTGCAAAGAGTGAGTCTGGTGCAAACTGCTGCTACTCACTTGAGTTTGGCGGACACTGCACTGTCATCCCGTGGTCAAGATTATCACCTCTCAGAATTTCACAGTGCTTTGAGAACCTCGTGGAGCTTAGACATTTACCTTTAGCCATATTAAACTTACATTAGGTGCCCTGTCTGCATCTTTAGGTGCCAAAGTACTTCTTCAAATGTGAAAATGCTGTCGTGAAGGTTTTGGAGATGCAGTTTAGGGAAGTGCAGTGGAGACATGAACTTATTCTCAAGCTAGTGTCCATTTGTGCTGACCAAATTCATCCCATCAATGTTTGTGGAAAACAAACAAACAAACAGAAAGGATCCTTGGGTATTCATGTACCTTTGAAAAAAAGCAAAACTGGGACAGACTGAAGAGTGTTGCTTGTTTCCAGTAATCTTCTGTCCACGTTAGTAAACATCATTCACATATTCAGAACACGATGTTAAAAACTATTACACATCCCCATATGCCTACATTTATGGGCACTAGATTGTCACATCCAAGCCTGTCTCACATCCCCTGTGATCTTTTGCTAGGGCAGGATAAATCTGTATTGGTGCCTAATCTCTGAATGAGTGTCTGGTCTGTTTACGTGCAGAAAATACTTGGCCTTTGGTGCTTCAACATGAATCACTTTTCTCGTTGACTTGGTCACCAATTTATCTGTCCTTCACTGTGAATGAATGGCCATACTTTCAGCAGGAATTAACTGAGCACAGGTACTATGAACCAAGAGAAAGATGTCTTAAAGTGTGTTACTAATTATTTATACACTTCATCAAAGGCTCAGTGCTCTTGCTGTGCAACACATAATCCTTGTCTAGCCATGGCCCTATCCATTTTTAACTTTTTCCTTTTTTTTTTTTTTCTGTAATAGTCTTTTAGATAAAAATAATTGGGTACTTAAATATTTCTCAAGCTAGCAATTAAAAAATACTTTATTGCATAACCAATATATCTTGCAGTGAATACATTATGGGAAAGGAAGACTGTCAAGCAGTCCACAAATCAGAATCCAAACACAAGTGCCATGGCTTCTGCATAATCCTTGTCAGCTGCACAAACCAGGTTACTGAAGGCACTGATGAGACAGTAGAATCGTGGTCATTCGCTGTGAATTCCATTGTAATGCCATCTTCTGTAAATCCTGAACAGAGGCAAAAATGGGTTTAAACCACACGAGTCTCTGTCACCAGAATCTACAATTTAGTACTTATCAGGGGAGCAAATTTTGCGTCCACAACTCAGAAGGAAGTTAAGGAACCGTTGCACTCTATATGGAGTACATTTATTTGTTGGGTTTGAGTCCACCAGTTGTGTCATTATATATGCATAGTTATATTCAGCTCCTGACCTGTAATGACTGGGTTATTTCAAACTCTTAAGGAAGAAAACTTATCCGTCAATGGTCTAAATTGCCATTAGAATGAAAGAATAATTTGTGATGGGAAAGGATTTTGAAACAAGGTGAACTCACTCTCTCACCTTCTGTAAATTGCTATGGAGCAATTACAACAGACCTAACTATCTGAGGACACAGAGAGGATTTGTGGGAGATAATTAGTAATATGAAATGTTCGGGCTACATAATTTCCACTTAAAATACCTCAGGTGCTCTGCAGAACTTTTTTTGGAAAGGCTAACAGCGGAGGGCACCTTTCATTTAACTAAGGTTGCGCTACCCGGAGCTCTGTAAAGGGCCCTTGATATGTAAAAGAATAGCCATATTTAGTCTTCTGATAAGAATATTCAAATGCAGCACAAAGACAGGCCATGACTCTCTATCATAGTTGCAGGAGCACCCAGCAGGTCAGAACTTTTGAGTCCAATGACCGCTTGCAGGATTACTAATGAGTTTTACCATCTGTTGCACATAATGTGTAGGAACTGTCTTTGTAGCCTCACTAGACTCACTGGTGTTCCCAGGCTAGACTTGTGCTCCCAGGCCCTGTGCTTTCTGGCCTTTCAAAAGAGTGGGTTCCACTCCAGTATCTCTCTTCCTTTCACCACTACCCCACCAGTAGCTCTCATTAGCCTGCTGATACAGGAAGTGTCAGAGAAGGTGATGTCCTGCACACCCAGACTGGCTGGCTAAGCTGGCCCAGTTGGTACTTGAAAAGACCTTCAAGATCATCGAGTCCAACCTCAACATAACCCTACTACCCTAGCTCCAACAACCCACCATCAAACCATGTCCCCCACCACATCCAAACATGCAAATAAGGGCAAACAAATGAATACAAACATAACAGGACTTAACTGTTTCACCAGAGACCATTTTTTTCTGGGCTCATTAGAGGTTTTCATAATGGCTTCAGCTTATCTTCCAAAGGCTGAGCCCAGCTTCAGGTGCTGTTTTGGAGGCAAGGCTGTGAAATGCTGTCAGAAGGACTTCAAGGATGATGAATAAGAAGATTTTGGCAGTGTCTACGACTCCAGGGACAGCCTCACCAAAATTCCTGAAAGAAAACCAGCATTTTTACATTCGTTTGGTTTCCTCAGGTATTTCTCACGACTACTTCATGTATGTAGTGATCTTACTTGAAAAGATAACATTTACTATAATACACTATTTCATCTCACTAGAAGATATGGCGATAAACTCTTTCTACTCAACCATATGAAGGATTATGATTATAAATTCAAACACACCTTTTCATGATTAGAAGCTACTTGTCTCTTGAGTGGCTCACCAGCTCTGTGACATCTTTTTACAGGACTGAGGAAAAGAGCCTGCCACTGAAAAGCAGAAAAGTGCACTAAGGAATCTTCTGGACGTCATTTTCTTTCACAGTTGTATTTAGTGTCTTCGATACAGTTAATTAAGCTAGTACTCTTGGCTGTCCACTTAGCTTTTTCTAGCCTAAAAGACCTGGTAGACATTTATATAAGTAGAAGACCTGGCATGAATTGTTTTAACTTGAGGCAGTCATTGGTATGAAGCCGGGAATTGAACGTGGCATGATGGTTTCCTTCCATCACACCCCTCTGGACCTGCTCGGCAGGTTCCAATTTCATTTCTGGGTAGAAAATATTACTACAGTTAGCAGTGCACTCAAGTTTAGGAAAAAAATTACAGTGCAAATTGTAATCACGAGTCTGTTTAGCCAAAATGCTGAGAGAAACCCAAAGAATTTCCATCAGAATAAAAATCAGGTGATGGGAATGAAATCATGCAGATTTAAAAATCCAGAGACCAGTGTGGACTCCTATTAATATAACACATTCTTGGAACAGGATGTGTAACTGCAGCTTGCACGTGCATATTTTTGTCTGTTTGTTTAATGTATATAACTGAACTGTTCACACTTTCTGAGTAAAGTTTCTTGGAATCCTTTGATCCTTAGACAACGTTGTGGCCTTGAGATTGCAAACATTTTCCAGCTAACTGTAAAGCCGAGTTACAAATTACTAAAGATCCGCTAATTTATTGGATTAAACACTCACATATAGGTAGGTCCAGTGGAAATATCCAAGCTTGAAAGGAAATATTTAACCATAAGCAATTCTTTATGCTTCTTATGCTTTGTGCGCAATGGCCGATAAAGCCTCTTGTCTGTATTCTAATGACGTAATCTTGAATGCCTGGCATATTACCTTGATTCCAGATGACTGAGAGGGAATTTTCAAAGTGGTGCGTGAGACACAGGGGCACAAATCCTGTTAGTGGCTAATGGGATTTTTTTGCACCTCCTGCGCACCACACTGAGACCCAGCCTTGAAATTTTCATTATCTGTATTTGTTCAGAGCTGATGTCTTGTAAATACAGACCCTTCGGAGTTGGCCAAGTGACCTGTGTTTCACAGGTTAAACCCATCATTACTCAACTGATCTTACAGATACCTAGAGCTGTTTCCTATTCTTTTTCTTGTTTCCTGCTCTTACTGCTCTGCCATAAGAAGAAAAGGAGAGACCTCCACCCATCAGCATCTTTGAAGAGTGGGGCACATGACATGTCAACTCAGTTGCTTTCTCTAGGAAAAGAAACTCAGGCTTTTCATAGCTACTCTTCTATCCATGCTTCCCTCCAATATGGGTTGTCCTGTTCATCTAGGGTGGGATAGGAGGATGAGATTAAAGATGTAGAAAGGAATAGGCAGCATTTCAAACCCTTGAAATATTTGCTGTCAGGACAGACCTGATGCTCTTAATTAATCTGATTGTTTACCATGGGTGTTTTCATTCTGTGTTAAATCTGCCCACTCTTGTGACTCCTGCAGATGGTGCAGAAAATCGTAGGCATCGGTCGCACACTGGCTGAGGCAATTACATATTAGCATTTATGTCTTCAGTGTCACCCTTAAAGCTTTTCTGCTTCGGAGTCTTCTAATTCTTCATATTCCCTTTACCATACAAATGTCCAATCTCTTGTTTCTCAAAACACCTACCACGTCACTGTAACACTTTGATAAAGTTGTTGTCATGGGTCAATTGGTATCTTAAAGAAAAAAAAAAAAAGAAGAAATAAATCCAGTCTATTTGTTTTAAAATGTCTTATGACAAAGACATGTTGGGAACATGTACTAGCATAAATGACCATAGTTATACTTTGAAAAATATGTAGGTAGGTTTCCTTCATAAATCCCAATGAAAGACTTAAATTTTCAGGTGAGACCTAAAAACTTCCCTGTGACCAAAGTTCATACCCTTAAAATTCAAATCAGTTGAGTTTATGCATTCAGAAATTCCTTGCTGTTTTTTCTACACAGCAGAATATCATTCTTTTACGTGTTTGCCTAATTATACATATTTATAATTGCTTCTTTTAAGGAAAACGCAAATCGTTCGTTCTCATTTCATTTGTTTTTAATAGAATAGGGAAAGATTTTTTTTCTCAGAAGATTAGCTATTTATACTTTCATGAACACCACCGTACACATTTCTTTTGTAAGAAGTGTTTTGCTCATGTGTTAGAGAATATATTTATTAATAACAGTGAAGTAAAAAAAGTATTCCTTAACAGTAACAAAAAAGCATAATGAGAACATCATGCCTAAAACTTATAACTGTAGAACTTCAGGCAGTGAAGTACTTCTTATGGTTAAATCAGCATGCAGTTGTCACAACCCCCCTTTTTTTAACTTGATAAATATTAGGTCTCTCTTTCCATCAGGAAAACAATTGTGCTGAGACAGTATTCCCGAATGATGTGGCCAATCAGTGGTGATACCATTGAGATCTCCTGATCCTCAAACCACAGCTCATCCTGCCTAGACCAAACTTCCTTAAGAAAGAAAAAAAAAAGTTTAAAACCCCACCTCAAAGGTTGCTATTCCTTCCAAGAGTATTTGTAAGAAATTAATGAATGAAGAAGACTGCTGTGAGTATTGTTCTCTATATTTTCAGTCATTTCTTTATGGAAATAGGATAGTTACTGGTATCTTAACTTTTGGTGACTTCTTTTCCCCCCAAGGTTTGAGGTGGTGGTGTAGACACGAGAGAAGTGGCAGCAGGTGACAAGCAGCTCAGAGCATGTTCTTGAACCTGTGCTTGCAATTACAGCAACAAAAGGAAAGCTTCAATAATTTTGACCCATTTGTCTGGTGACAAGATGCTTTGGAATCACACATGGCTGCAGATCATAGAATCATTGAATGGATTGAGTTGGGGACCAATAAAGGTCATCTGGTCCAACGCCCCTGCAATAAACCAGGACATCTCCAACTAGGTCAGGCTGCTCAGAGCCTCATGTTGGTGCTGATTGCCTAAAAGGAAGCAAAAGAAAACCCAGGGCTTTTTTTTTGTTGTTTTGTTTTTAATTAGAAAAAAAAAAGGATATTTTTTAATTTAATTTCTACTTAAGAATGAGTTCATTTAAAAACTTGCAAAGGCTGAGCAGAAGGTGGTCTCTTCCAACCAGAACATTCCAACCAGAACAATCCCATGGTTCTATTCCATGATCATATTCCAAATGCACTTAAAATGTTAACCTTGTTGTTTAAGAAAGAGCTAAAATGAAAAGATATTACCATTTCAGTGATAATTAGAGCAAACCAACATGTCAGTGTTGCTTTGTCTGTTGGTACCTGTTACAACACCAGACCTGGTATAGAAAGCAATTCTTCAAAGGGCTTGGACTTGCACATCTTAGGAACAGTGGAAGAGTGATCCCTGACTAGAAAACAAATTGTCATTAAACTACTCTTGATATTAAAAGAGAATGAAGATTATCGTGCATCTGTAATCAGATTTTCTGTGTTTTCTGATATCACCCGGTGACAATAACAAAATCAACATTATAAGAAAGTGCATCTTAAACCTCCTCCAGAATGTCAAGATTAAAACAAAGGAGAGGATCTGTAAAACCAAATAAAAAGGCAAAGTGAAAGAAACATGTCAAAACAGTGTATTTTTCCTAAATCCACTGCTGAAGGTGTAAATTGCCAGTCTGACACAACTGCCAGCCTGAGCTCCTCTGCTTAGTAATCAGCTTAATCATAAAAATAACTCTTTAAAGCAATATTTAATGAAGAAAGAACAAAATTCCCAGACGAGTTCTACTTCGCCTGTTATCACTGTAGAAATATCCAGCTTGTCCTTTGATATGGCTCATTTCAAATAATAAATAGATGCTTTTCTCTGGAGATCAAGTCAATACACACTTCCCTTTAGCCGTACAATAAAAAAAATGTCATGCTATGAGAGTTCTCGTTTTCCTAATTTTCCACAGTCCTGGCAGATATTGATTGAACATGTATTGATAGTTACATGAGTGTAATCAAGCAAATGTAGTAGCTGACTAGTATTTCTTGCTGAATATGTCCCATGTATTTGTTATTTGAAGTACGTGACGCGTTCTCGGATTAATCCGATCGTAACGATTTTCGGTGTGTAGTTCTGCGGAGTAAAACATGGCTTGTGAGGTGAAAAAGAATAAATCCAGGGTTAAAAATCCAGGATGCCTCCGTGAGGAAGCCTCATCCACATCCATACAGCAATAGGAGCCCTCAGTCATCTCCCAAGAGTCCAAGGTGTCTGCACACAGGGTGTTTTGCGGGGAAGGTGATGATAGATATGAGGATGCTGAGTAATGTGGTGGTTACTGAGGTGGTCCATGGTCCTGTTCTCACTCATTCTGCCACCAGTGATAGATTATCTACCAATGAAAGGAAAAAAAAAGAAAAAAAAAAGCTTTTTGGGTTGGCTTCCTGAGTAACAGCCGTGTGTTCTGGGTCTCAGCTCAGTGGTTTGACAGTCAGTGGGTCTTTTCAAAACTACTGCTCCTAGATTTGCATATTTTCACAGATGCCTAAACTTTCACTTTATAACTTCCCAGCTTTCCTGGTTCTAAAAAGAACAAACTGAATCTAGAAGTTCGAAAACACCACCAAGCAAGAAACCCTTCACTGACATCATTTTTACTGCTTGCAGCACTGTATGTTAGAAATCCTCTCATTCGGAAAATTCATACCCAGAATTAGTAGTTAAGATTATAAAAGCTCACAAATACCTTTGAATATCAGCCTAACGTTCCTTCATACAGCCTTGTCAACCGATGGGCTGTAAAGATGGGTAGATGTTTCATGAAGAACACATCCTACACAACTTACAGTTTTTGCAGAAACGAGAACATTGCCGATTCTTTTTCATGCCGCTTCTATGATGTTCAGTAAACACTCCTCGAGAAACCTGCAAATAAAAATAAAGGATATTTTTCACCACAAACTGTAATTACTTTAATTATAGGATAATTATATAAATAAATGCGTTTGAACGCAGCTTTCAGGGGTTTTTTTCTTTGTTTTCTAAATATTGTCATCTTTCTATATTTTCTGATGGGTAAACAGGAAACGTTTAAGTTTAGCTGAAGAGCAGGTGAACTGCCTGCAGTGCAAACTAAGACAGTGAAATGATGATTAAGCTATTGAAAACTACCCAACTAACAGCTAATTTTTAAGTGAGCAGGTGTACTTAGTCCCTATAACTTTAGGAAGGGAAAACACGCTTTAACTGAGTTCTAAAACCCCTGCATATTGACAGGAAAGTTCTGTACAGAGCTAGAACTTCGGATTTTACTCCCATAGTGTCAACAGAAGGGTGAAAAAACTTGCAGTGGTTTTCCTTAGAGCAATAATTTGGGATTATATTACTATAAATACACATTTCTATAAATGAAATGTTTCAGTATCTGAATGACCAGGAAAAAAAAACCAAATCAATGGCCAGCTAGTGAAAGTGGACACAGGTTTTATTTGTTGATATTTTTTAGACACTCCATTCTTGCCCTGGACTTTCATAGCTCTACGTACCACCTAGTATGTTGGATGTGCAAATGCCACACCTTCTGAAAGTCATGGTCCTTGACATCATTCTAACAGGTAAATCCATTTGCATGACACTTAAGTGGATAAATCCAGAGGTTTTGTTTCACAGGCCTAATAGTGATTGATAGATGAACTCCC
The DNA here is from genome assembly GCA_024605025.1 of Megaceryle maxima. Lineage (NCBI taxonomy): Eukaryota > Metazoa > Chordata > Aves > Coraciiformes > Cerylidae > Megaceryle > Megaceryle maxima. The sequence goes on from JANHGN010008885.1 coordinate 22,628, forward strand.
TGCCATCTAAATCAGAAACAGATAAACTTTGTTTACCCATATTTAGCTGCGACTGTCAAGTGTTCTGAAAGATCAAGCTGCCTGCGTCACTTACTAAATATCAACGCACTTTCCTGACGAGTCAGAAAATCCTGATCAGTGTGAAGCAATATGAAAAATTAATGCAAAGACTGACTTAATCCAGGCAGTGAGTAGATGTTAAGATGAGAATTGCTATAGGACAGTTCTCATGCTATTCTTGTTCTAGAATGGCATCAAAAGTATTTTATAGCATAACTGTACATGTTGCATGTATATCTCTGTTGGTCAGCGTTTCTAAACCAAGAAAAGTCAATGTTATTCCTGCTTGAAACATCTGTATGAGCTATAGGCATGTCTGCTTCTGGATCCACTTTTTGTGAGCTCAATCCTATCCTAAATGCAGTTTACACTGGGGTAGACTCAAAGTCTTATAGATATAAATATATAGAGTGAACTTATTTATCTTTCTCTTTTTTTCATTTCTTTCTTTCTTTTTTTTTTTTTTTTTT
>JANHGN010008885.1:27114-44224 GCA_024605025.1 Megaceryle maxima
CCCCTGCCCTGGGCAGCCTGGGACAGCCCTGGACAACCCTGGAGAGGAAGAAATTGTTCCTCAGCTCCAACCTAAACCTCCCCTGGGGAAACTTGAGGCCAATTCCTCTTACCCTGTCAATTGTTCCTTAGGAGCAGAGCCCCAACCCCCCCTGGCTCCAGCCTCCCATCAGGGAGTTGTCAAGAGCCAGAAGGTCTCCCCTGAGCCTCCTTTGCTCCAGGCCAAACACCCCCAGGTCCCTCAGCTGCTCCTCACCACACTTGTGCTCCAGCCCCTTCCCCAGCTCCGCTGCCCTTCCTTGGACATGCTTCAGCCGCTCCATGTCCTTCTTGTAGTGAGGGGCCCAAATACCACTCCTACCTGTATTTTCTGCACTTATTTTTATTTATTTTACCGCATGGATGCTACTCTGAAATCTATCAGCTATAAGCCAAAAGGAACCTTGAGGCATGCAGAGAGAACTCTCACTCATTGGTGTGGGAGCTGCTGCAGCATTCACTTATTTAGGAGCTGGCTTTGGACACCCCATTGCAGGAGACGAGGTAGAATTTAAAACAAACCCTTAGAAGGGTTGCACTCTCTGTGCTAGGCTTTGTTTAGTCAGGTAGATTTCATTCCTGCTCTTCACTTTCTCTGATGTTTAAAATGGTTCCTAGGAGGATAAATCAGTTTCTTTTTTTCATAGCGAAAGTTAATACAAACACGAGATAACTTGCAGAGCCTTCAAAGGGAAACGATAAAAATGCTTTGCAGACATAAGAAAAAAAAAATAAAACCAAACCAAAACCTCAGCAGTTTTTCATCCTCACTGCATTTCCTCAGCTCTACAATGAACAGCCATGTTTAAGAAATTTTGGCTGAAAAAGGCTGAATTTTCAGAAAGCATTCTGTGTTCAATTCAGTGAGAGTGGACATTTTCCTAATCTTAGGATCAAAGTGAGTAGCATACTGTTGCTGAAATTTAACCCTGGAATTCAATGAATCTAAGTACAAGTGGTGAAATACTCTGATTTTGAAAGCAAAATTGAATGGAGTTTCTTTTATCTAATTTAAAAATAACAGGGTTTTTATATAGATATATACACATGTGGCTCCCAAACAAGGAAAATGAAAATCCAACATGATCCATTCTTCCTGAGTTTAACCAAAGCAGGTGCCTCACTTATTAGACTCATAGAATTTATTATTCAGTTCCTTAAATCCACTCCCATATCACGGGAAGCATTTTGCATTTATCAGCAAGGTACATTTAATAGTATATTTCTAAAGTGGCCAAAGATTAACACTCTTCAACCAGCATAAAGGAATCAACCCTTAACAATGAGTCAATACAAAGAATTGACTATTTTATGGCTCAGTATATGACTTGAATTGGCCTGCGTTTTAAAACCATGAAGTTTTTGTGGTAAGCAGGAGCAATGAAATTTAGAATGGAAAGTGGGGTTTCTAACGAGTGTCTTCAGCACTGGGAAATCACCACAATGTTGGAGCCATGATACAGTCTGAGGGCCACCCATTTTCTGCATGCAGGCTGAGTGTTCTCATTGTCCCCAGGGTTCTTCTCTGCATTGTCTTATGTCCAAGGACCTGTAGAGCCTGACACTTCTTTTTCTTACATAGGATCTGAACTACAAATGTGTCATCACCACAAACCATCTGAACTTTGAAATCTGGAAGAGAAAGGCTGCGACTGTAAAGACCAGATGACATGGGAAGGAACTTGTGAAGCACAGAATATCTTGGGTGGGGAGGAACCTTCCAAGCTCATCCAGTCCAACCCCCCTGCAGGGAGCAGGGACATCTGCACCTAGAGCAGGGTGCTCAGAGCCCCATCCAACCTCTCCTGGGATGGTGCCAGGGATGGGGCAGCGACCACCTCAGAAGGTAGTGCAGCTCAGTAAACAAGGTGTTCAGTTCCTGATCAAGCTCACTTCGTTAATGTCAAGTTCTTGAGACTTCATACCTTACTTTGCACAGACTCAGTGTCTGGGGTTTGCTGGTGAAGAATAAGTTATAATAGTACCTCTCTGTGATTAAGTAGACTCTACCCTGTTATGGGGAATTAACTTTTAGCAACAAAACACTCTTTCATATTATTATGAAATCAAAATGTAATTGCTTGGAACCACAATGCCTTCCATAAATAGAATGATGCATCACCAAAGATTTAAGGACAGAAAAGTCCTACTGAAATTAACTTCTAAGTGCTTTTTCAACCCTCACCAAAGATAGAAAATGATACTGGGGTTAACCAATGAATTCTTGCTGTTCAGAGTCCATGTCCAGCAAATCATACAATAATTCTTTCAAGGCTGTGTTGAACTCAGAAAGAAGCTGCAGCTCGCTGAAAAATATATATGTCAATTCTTAAACTTCATGAAAAATCCCTTCAGAAAATTCTGGTATTTCTTACACGATGTAATCTGTTCACTGGCAATGATTGCACAAAGGCAGACAAATGGTACTGCAGGCATTTTTGTGCTATGCAAAACCAACAAACAAGTTATGATGTGACTCGCTGGTCACATGATAGGAGCTTCCAGTGAGTGCTGCTAATGGCTAAAGCCCCTGTGGTTACCGTGGTATCAACAAGAATTCAAGGGGTGAAACACATGAGATAGTATCAGTCTATCATGCTTTGCACACTCTTGGGTGAAAAAAGTCCCGGCCTACTCATGCCCCCAGAGCTGGAGTTATCAGCATTCTGCTTCTCACCTCCAAGGTCAGGATTAATTTCCTTTTTTCAATACTTTTACCTATGAAGAATGAACTAAATAAATGGAATTGACAGATAAAGTATTTTATGAATAAATTAGGAAGTCTTTCCCTCCTGTCATTGTCACCCCTTGAAGTGACAGATTAGCTGCTGATCTGAAATCTATCAAGTGAATTCTTGAGCTAACACCCTCCTGCCCTCCCTGGAGAAACCCCAAGCTAAATAAAAAACCAGCTATAAAAAGAGCTTTCCCACGGAAAGCTGAAGATGCTGCATCCTGGAGCTGAAGGTCTCACTCCACCACACAGACTCCAGCCTTACACAGGCATTTTCTGCTAGGAGATGTCATACTATTCCTTTCAGAAAAGCAGGATTTGCAAAGCCTGACAGGCTCCCCAGACCTCTCTATTAGTTGACAATCGCCAAGTTTTAACCAAGATCTGAATCTGTGTTGTTTATTTACGCAGAATGTGCCTTTGGTCTTTCTTGCTAATTAATTCACTTTACAAAGTCATCTGCCTAATGTTTAAAGTTGTTTTACAAACAGGAGATTCAAAGTTGAGGCTGCCTCTTCATCTTCAGGGTACCTAGCTCGGTTTACGTGTTGTGGCACATATGGAGCATAGCATCCTTCATTGATCTAACACACTCAAAATGTGGAGACACCAGGGAACAAATTAAGGGCAAAAATCCTCCTCTCAGATCCGTTGTGCATGGATCAGAGCTAAGCAGGACAAATTAGAGGGTTATTTTTTTTGAATGTTGCTTCCTGAGTTCCCCTCTAGGCTTCAAAAAGAGGTTGTGCCAGTTGTGCAATAACATCCTCCTTGGGCCAGGCAAATCTCCAAGGGTGTGTGGTCTGGCCACAAAAAAAAAAGACCATTTTATCGTTCAGGTTCTTTGCTCCCATTAGATGTTTGCACATACACACTTCACTGAACAGGAGATCAAATCAATACATGCAGACCTGCTTGGGAATGAAACATGAGCACTCAATAAAATAAATAAAGGAAGAAATATGTGCACGGTCCCCAGCCTGATGAAGAATTCAAATTGCCTCTGAGTGGTTTTACAGGTTTATACATAGAGCTTGTTTAATTTTCTGTTAATTCCCTGTGTTGTGTGCTTATTGCAATTTACTTTTGCTCTAATTAAAATAAAATATTAGTCAGGGTTGCCATGTTTATCCTTCATCAATATAGCCAGGAGAAAGCCAGTGCAGGGGTTAATGATGGATTTTCACCTCCCTTTAATGTTCACAGTGGCTGTGAATTTAGATTTGATTAAAAGGATGGTTGTACTGCATGCTGAACTACACGTGAAGCACGTCTGCTCTCAGCCCCGGTGTTGTATCATACTTTGCTGGTCAGAGGTAGGTTCTCATCAGGTTATTGCTACCTGGGAGCCAAGCGACAAAGGCTATTCCTAGTGAGATAAATCCTGGGATATTTGCACCGACCATACACGTGATGTGTTTGTTTGTGTCAGCCAGAATATAATTTCTCATCTACAGGAGGGAGCAATCTTCTGTTTTGTCTTTGAAATAAGATGCTCTGGAGCAATCGAATATATTGAGTTCATTTCCAGCCCTGGCATCAGCGAATGGTATGCTGCTAGACAGGGGTTCAAGGGGTTTATGCTCCAGTAGCCTGCTCCCGGGAAGAGATCCATCATTTCAGGGCTCTGAGGCATCTGGGCTCAGAGCTCTGGGAGGGATTTGGGATTCCTGTCTTGGAAATGGGTTTGATCGATTCAGTGCCTAGGACATGGGGATAGAATCAACTCCAGTTTCTAGAGGAAATTCTCCAGCTCCTGTGAATATCAAGAATAACTGAAAATCAGATTATAAATCCAAAGTCATGCACGAAGTCCAAAGCAGGCTTAAAACTAGTGCCTGCTTTAAGCAAAAAAAACCCCTTTCTTCTTGCCTGATTGAATATTCCTCACTGAAATCATCTCAGCTAGTCTGGATTCCTCCTGGTTTGTAAATGTAGTCGAAATTAATTGGGACACTAAGATGTGCATCTCTTGTATTTACCAAAACCACCCCAAATGCAGTATCTAGTTTTAAAATATCATTATTGTCCTGTACTGTCAGTAGAAGACTTTTGGATACTGAGGCTGGTGCATTTTTCTCTTTCAGCTTTCAAAAAGCTTTTTTTTTTTTTGCACTGGGACAAGTGCATGACGAGATAATAGTTTGATAACTTCTCATGATAAAATACTCCTTAGCTGAGGACAGAAATGTGCCCTTATCTACTGACGTTGTTTATGAAAGAAATACAACCACCCAGAAAGATAGTGTCTTTTGTTTTTCTAAATTGTTTAGCTGGAAAAAAGAGACTGTGATCTACTGATATACAAATAAATGTCCCACGCTGGCATATCTCTGCCGAGCTATCACTCCAAGTTCTTGAAATTACTGAGCCCAAAAATAAAGGTGGGAGGCAGAGCTTCTGTGGGTGAAGCACAGCACTTTAGATATCATCACAGAGCCTATTCACCAAATTATGGCAGATAAATGACTTTTCTTTGCATAAATGGCATTTACAGTCCTCTCAGAACTGTATTTTTATCCCCAAAGACCGCACGGTGTGATTAGGAGTTCAATATTTGGTGTACCAAAGGGAAGGAAGGAGACACAGCCTCATTCACATGCACTGCCTTCCAGAAATTGAGAGTGCTCTGTTTTTTTTATTTTTTTTCTAACATGCACCCAGATTTGTCTTTACCTGAGAACTACTTGGAGGGTGGTGAACTTACCTAGCCCAGAGTTATAAATACAAAAGTCATTTCACTCAAAATACGCTTTGTAAACGAGTGCTGTGAGGTTGAGCCAGGAGCCAGTGTCTGAATACTCAGTCTTCTCTATCCTATTTTTATAACCAACAGAGATTTCTGTAATTTGCTATTCTCAAAATTTAATAGAAAACAAACATTTTGAAAAGAAGGTGGCCTTAACATTGACAAAAAAAAGCTTGTCTAGCCATGGCTGAAAGGATAAAAACTCACCAGACCCCCCCTCCCTTCAGTTTGAATGCCAGTGGGTGAAGAAGGCAAATTCTGAGTATTTTAATCAGTGTTTACAGTGTAGAAGGCATTTCTAAGGTGTTAGAGGTGCAAATGTACATGCTTTTGAAAAGCAAAATGAGTGAAATCAAGGGGAAACAGTCTTACTCCTGCAGCCTGCAGAGTAGCCCCCTGTGCAAGGCAAGCAGGGTGTGGATTAAAGTCGACAAAGCAAATTAAATATCAATAAATGACAAAAAATTGTGGCTGCAAGTCTTCCCAGTCCCATCAGTTTCAACAGGTTTCTGCACTCAGCCCGAGGTCCACCAGGGTCTACCATGGCAGAAGCTCTCTGCCCATAAAGGTTAGATCTGAGGCTTGAGAACAAAGTCAGCTCCAAATTTTGTTCATTCACAGGAACAGGCTTCTAAAGACAAGAAAGATGCTGATATATGATGATCAAGCTTTGGACCAGTGTACAGAAGGAGCATAAAAAGTGAGCAACCATCGATGCTAGCAAAATAGGACCCTTAGGAATTATCTAAAGGTCATAGAAAATGAATAAATATTAATGCACTTATCACGCAGAATCTGAGAAATGTGCTGTTATGACTGAAATATTATTCAAAGACAAGTATTGTAATTAAGGTTTTCCTTTTCCCTAGGCAGTGATAAAGAAATGCTGGGTTTATCCTCAGCCTTTAGCCAGCAAGTGCTTCCCCCCCCCACCAATTCTAATGTGAGTTCTTAATGCAATAACCCTTTCAGATGGAATGAATAGCTAGTTAATTCTTCAAAAGTGTGGCATTCCTGTTGCTAAGCATTTAATTTACACACAGACACACACACACACACACCCTCTTCTTTTCTCTTACTTCCAGGTGCATTCCTGGGCTGCAGCACTTGCTGGTTTGTGTAACCCCATGAAGTCAGGAGGCTTAAGAGCCCCTCGAGCGAATACAAAATGTATGAGCGTGCCCTACTGCGAAATTCCTGCTGTCGGAAGTGTCGGCTTGGAGAGGAGACAGGAAGCCTGAAGGGGAAAGGCAGCGAGAAGTCCCAAAGGAAAAAGAACCAGGGATAGGAAGGGAAAGAAAAAAGGAAGCCAGGGCAGTTGAGAGCACAACGAGCACAGGGTCTGGGGAAGACCAAAGATGACCAGAGAGAAGGGCTTGGCTGAGTGCAGAGGTGCTGAGTGATGCTGACAGCATTCAGGGGGGTACTGATAGCCCAGCACCGAGATTAATCAGGTGTCCATCCCCCTTTTCTTCCAGGGCACACACTTCCCTTGGAAGAAGCCTGAGCCCACCAGGGGATGGTGAGAAACAGCTGCAGCCATCACAGCTCAGCACTGTAGGGCCAGGCTGGCTCCAAATGGCAGACAGGGGTCTGTCCCATCCTGTGCTCCGAGGTGACAGTCACAAGCATGAGACAGTTTGTAGGGCACATACAGGAGATGAACCTTCTGGTACAAAACCATCAGCAGCACAGCTAAAGAGCTTAGGGGAGGTGAGGGTCAGTCTCTTCTACAAGCAATAGGACAATTGGAAATGGCCTCAAGTTGCACCAGGGGAGGTTTAGGTTGGAGCTGAGGAAAAATATCTTCCCCACCAGGGTTGTCCAGGGCTGGCCCAGGTTGCCCAGGGCAGGGGTGGAATCCCCGTGATCCCTGGAGGGGTTTCCAAGCCCCCCGTGGAGCTGTGGTGCTGAGGGCCAGGGGTCAGTGGTGCCCTGGAAGTGCTGGGTTAATGGTTGGACTTGATATTCAAACAGATGTCTGTTTGCACAGAGTGCTCCTCATCTGGGCTGTGCTGAAGGAAAAGGATGCTGGAGGAGGATGCTCTGTATCCAGCCCAACCTGGACCATCTGCAACTTTGTGTAACCTGGTCACGTGGGCAACCCCCAGACTTAAAGGTGCTGCAAGACCTGAGTCCTTCTATACATCTTGTCACGAAACAAACAAAAAGCAAAACCTCTCTCTTGCTTCGATGGGCTTTAGTGAGGAGCTGGTCAATGTCACGCATGCGTGGAGGGGCAGAACTGCGGAGGAATAGACAGCACAGTTTGCTTTGGCTGGTACCACTTAAGCTGTTGTATTTCAACAGGCCAGAAAGATCCATTTGCTTCTATGGCAGGAGGGATGAGATGCAAGTAAACAGAAAACTCTTCCCCTTTGCCAGAGCACATGGATGAAACCCAGACTCCAAAACCCATAAACACACTTTTTCATTCAAGTCTTCCCTGTCCCAGATTTGCTCAGCTGCCGTTGTTGGGATATATGCTCCATGCCCTGCTACTCCCTGAGCATCTGCTCTGGGCCACTACGAGAGACAGAGAAATGGGCTAAAGGGACCTCTAGTCCAAGCCAATATGTGCTTAGGAGGCAGCTCCTGCTCGCACTGCAGGCAGCACAGCCTTTGTGCTGTCTGTGCAGCAAAACGAGGGCTCAACGAGAGTATGAGCTGGTGTGACTCTGCGAGGCTCCTGCAGAAAGCACTGAGAGTGCAACAGCACTGGCTCTGCAAAATGCAAATCAGAACATATTGCTGCTGACGACCCTCCGTGTCTCCCCTGGCTGCTAGCAGACTGGGTTTGTATATATTTGTATATATTTCATTTTATAGTTATTGTTTTCATTAAAGCTGGTTTAGTTTTCTTTTCCAATCTGCAATTCTGTCTCCCTTATTCCCTTTCTTTTCCCTTTTGGGAAGGGAGAGGGGTTAATAGAGAGTGTTTGTCAGTTGTCTAGTGGCCAGCCCAGCCCTAACCTGTGACACTTCACCTCACTCAGCCCACTGTAATTTCAAGTGTGACACGAACCATTTCTTAGTGGAGTGCAGTAATGTACTGGTCTGGTAAAACAGAGCCATAAACCCTTAAAAGAGGGGGAAAGGGGAAACTTTTTGCTTTGCCAAATGTGTTATCACCCAGCAAGGAGGGGGCTCAGGGCCACAGAAGAGAAGGAAGCTAATGAGCTGCCGCTGATTTCACAGCCCAAACACCCTATACAGAAGTTACAGACTGGGCAACTTGTTTCCTCTACATCCTTACCTTGGTGGTACTGGGACGAAACTGGTTTTGCAGCTCAGTGGCTGGAATTGTACCAGTTGTACAACTGAAGGAAAAGGGGTGGGGGGAACGCTGGGCAAAGCTGATGGTCTCACACGGTACTGCTGCTTTAAGAGCTGGTGCCGCAGCGCGGAGCATCGGCAGCGAGTGTGCACCAGTCTAGGATGAGCTGGGCTACAAATAAATTATTAAGCTTTTCTAGGAGGTGGATGGGACATTTTCACCTAGGCTGCAAGCCGTGTCATCACATACAGCAGAAGGATAAACAGGCTCAGGCCAATTGATGGAAATTGATAGTGACTTACACGTCCCTATTCAAAGCCAGCCGTCTCCAGATTAAGCAGCCTCAGACAGCAATTTCCAGAATAATCCGACATAACACTTCCCAGGCCTTCCTAATCATTAGTATGTGTTGATTGGGAAAAGGCTTTAATGTGCTGATTCAGAGATTTCATGTTTGTCTGCTGAATAACTAGAGGGGAGACACTTTTTGAGTTTGTCTTTTCATTTTCTCCTGGTCCTGTGGCAAGAAAGAGATGTTCTTGTGGAGGATCCCTGCTGTAGAAAGTCACCCTGCAAATTTTAGCTGCCTGTTTTGGTCTGATTAGATATATCTCTGCATGACAATATGACTTCATCTCGAGGCAAAATTTTCAAATCCAATAAATCCATTAGGAGTTTGGAAAAAACAAAAAAACAAAAAAGAACCAAAACCCAGTAACAAAACAACAAAAATGAAAAGAAAACAGTCTAAGCCCATAGTCTGACAGTTTGTGCAGTTCCTGCAGGCAGCCTGCCCCAGCCCTCTCACAGAGAACTGATGCTATTTTATTTTGGGACAACAGTAAAGGAAGCATCACAGTATCAGGATATGGTGCTAAAGAGTGTTTCAGATGGGCATTAGGTAACCAGGAAGAATTCACTCTCAAATTCTAGGGATAAGGACTATAAATCTCTTCCTGCTCCTCACCTTGCAGCATTTGCTGTCCTGGGTTCAGATTTCTTGTTAGCTTCTAGGATGCCACAATATGGGACAGCATGTTTGAAGCACACATGGCAAAAGAAAATTAGCTTTTCATAAATCTTGTGACTAGATTTTTCTTTCTTATATACAATTGAAATCTCATTTGTTGCAAAGCAAGCTGATTTCTACTGGTTCTTTCTCTCCTGGACTTGGGGGACAACTGACCACTTCTGACCATTTTAATAATAAACTTTTACAAACTGGGAGATCATTATCTTCTTTTTATTTTTTTTCCCTTCCCTTCCCTTTTCCTTTTCTTTCTTCTTTGCTCTTTTATTAAATGAAGTAAGGGTGGTTCATGCAACCCATCCTCTTTAGCCACATTCATTAGGAACTGACCATTCCTGCTTCTTTCTTCTGGCTTATCTCCACTTGGTATATATCTGGCTTTAAGTGCAACGCCCCAGAGTGGATACACTACTTCCACTGAGGCTTCTCCAGTGGCAAGTAGAGCAGAATAATTTCCTCCCTCTGTCTTACATCCAACAGTGCTCTTAAAAACATCCCAGAATGAGATTTGTTCTTTTGCAGCAGCCTCATATGTGTTTGTGGCACATTGGAAACTTTGGATTCTTTTTCTGCTCAGTTGTTACCTGACCCATTCTAAATCCTCATTCCCAAGTTCCCAGGCTCCACTGGTCCTTGGGAGATCTCAGTGTTGCTGCTTTCAAACTGAAGGTGCTCACTTGGCTTTGAAGTCCTGCGTGGCCTTTCAATTGCTGCACCTCTCCTTAAGGAACACAGGCACTCTGCCTGCCCCACTGGTCACATCACCAGTGACACCACTCAACAGAACGTGGTCAAAAGCAGATGTCCCTGCCTGAAGTGCCCTCCCAAGCTGACCACAAACCATTATGAACTACAGTTCATCTGAGACTTTCCACTGCATTCAAGTACTAAAAGGAAAGGGAGCTCCTTTGACAGGAAGAAATAAAACAAACAACTTCAGTTTCAGTATAACTCAGTTTGGTGTCCCTGCTGCTGGAAGGAAGTTTCACCCAGGCAGCTGCATCTCAGGCTGCCCTAATACAAGTGTTATTGAGAATAAATCTGCTGCTTCACTTCAAGAGAAGGAACATATTACCTTTAGCTTGGAAAAACTGCATTGCTTTTAAAAGACATAAATGCTCTGGGGACTGTAGGTATTAGAAAAAAAAACTATGGCTGAATTTAGTGTGTTAGTGTTCTTGAAGATCTGGAGCTGGAAGTGCACTGAGAGATGGTGAGTGTACAGTGGAGATATCTTTAACGCAGCCTACCAGAGAGAGAGAGAGAAAGCAGCTTTCCTCATTCTTGAGAAGCACTTTCTGGAGCTTCTGTGAGCACTCAGAGAGTCTCAGACAACAGGCACTGCTGCCCAGGTTTTTGGATGTCCACTCCTTAGTCAAGTCCAGGTTTGGAGTGTTCATTTTCAGGGAGCTGCTGGTGCCCTCGGTTACCATTCGGACCAACTGGCACCAAAGCTTTCCAGTATATTACAAAATCAGGATGAAAGCACTTCATCTCAGCACATAAAATCAGTGACCACTTCTGGCCCTGATCCAAATCCAGAATTGTATTATTACAAGCGTTAAGCTCGTACCTAAAGGTGAGGGCAGCGATTTATTAACACCAGACAGGCACTTCCTCGATGGCCCTTGGAGGAGCTGAAGTACTGTCCATCCCTAGCAGGGAGGTGACACTCCTACCCATGTCTCCTTAACCAAAGCAGCAGGATTAAGTTGAGAACACGGGTTTTTTTCACTTTAAAAAGAGGGCTCAGGCTTAGATCAGGTAACCACATCAACACAGAGTCTTTAACAGCTACTCTGTGCTCAGCAATGCTCTCTCACATCAGGTGCTGACAAAAATAGTCCAGAGAGAAAATAAACTTTCTTTCTACATGCATCTGTACATACATACTCTGTAAGCCAAGTGTTATTTCTCCATATAGCCTTCTGAAACATGACATGCCCATCTGTTTAAAAAAATCTGCACTGAAAAAAGCACCTCTCACCAAGAATCAAATGCAACAAAAGGTAGATCAAGGGGGGGGGGGGGCTCAGAGCTCTCCATGGCAAAGCAGAGGAGAATGAAGCCAGCTTGGCACCTTGGGGCTGGTAGATCTGGAATTCCCTTCATCAGAAACCACTTCACCTCAAACATGTCCTGCTGGTGAATCCCGAGGTTAATTATTAGATTATTCTAATACACATCAAAGGCTTTTGGAGGCTCCTGAGTCTTCACAGTTTAATGTGCTCATTTTTCAGGTGCAAGTAGGAGAAATGAAAACTAATTAAATGATTTTTTTTTTTTTAAGACTTTTAATATTATCTGTTATTTTCAAGCTCCAGTCATTGGACCATCTTCTGTGCAGAAGCTGCAAAGTAGTGCTAAAAGGGACACCTCGGTTCCAAGAGTTTGAAATCATGAGTCGGTTGGCATTTGAGGTTTTTATTTAAAATATGAGACCATCAAAACTTATCTGGATATTCCTCAGGCCAGAGCAAGCACCCAGAGGTCAATGGGTATCTTGCCAGGTAGTTTTAGAAGTAGTACTTCTTTATTTCCAACAGGTCAGCTATCCTCACTTTTTTTGGCTTTCTATTCCAACACCATTTCAAAGGCATAAAGCTCTGCTTTGAACTTTGAGATGCTCTGCTAACCACCATCTACTGACTGAACGATGGGGGAAGAATTCAGGAGTACAAAGAAATTCTGTGCAGCAACGGGAACGGAATATTTTTCTGTTGTTCTTTTATTACCTCATATCAGTGTGGGGTTTTCTCCCCTGCCCTCCCTTCATTCCAAGAAGAATATGCAGCTAAAAGAATGAATGAACTCAAAATGATGTTCTACAGGAGTGTAAAATGCAGGTATGCACATCTGGTCCAAATATAGCAGAGGAACTTCCCTCATCAGTGGCAAGAGCCAAATGAGAGGACAAATTTCTTCCCTGAAAAGGCTGTCCAGGGCTGTCCCAGGCTGCCCAGGGCAGGGGTGGAGTCCCCGTGATCCCTGGAGGGGTTTCCAAGCCCCCCGTGGAGCTGTGGTGCTGAGGGACAGGGGTCAGTGGTGCCCTGGCAGCACTGGGTTAATGGTTCGACTGCATGATCTTTAAGGTCTTTTCCAAGCAAAACAATTCTATGATCCTCTGAAATTTGCTTAGTCCTGTCCTAGCAGGGTGACTCAAGACTCTGCAGAGCAGCAGGCTGTAAAAGGAGATCGAAGGGAAACCCAAGAGATGCCTTCAGTTCAGAACCCCTACTTCCACAATAAAAATTGGGTCCAGCTGGATTTTTCCTGAAATAACAGGGCACAAATAGAGAAGCAAAGTGGTCCGAGCATAGCTTAAGTTGCTTATTACAAAGCAGCAACTCTGAAAAACAATCCAGGAACGGCAGTGAATTGCAGAATCCTGCTGCAGTTCACTGAATTCTGCTGGTTTGGGATGGAACGGGACTCAATAAAATAAAATACTCCTCAGGGAAATGCAATATAATTACATTTCTTGTTGTCTGATAAGTGCAAAATCAATTCTGCCTTGTTTTACCCTCATTTTTTGCACTATTCTTTAAAATGACAGCGAAAGGTTTTATCACTATTTATTACCAGTGAGAGAGGAGGGAGTTAGTTCATTCGCTAAAGCTAGCGCAGACCCCACGCCGTCTGAGTCTTCGTGAGAGATTTTAATTTAATATTTACTGCATCAGGGCAACTACACTGACAGAATAATGGATGGCCAGAGCTCCGAGGGAACTGGTTTGAGCTGTTGCACCAGGAGTCTGTGTCTCCTCAGCTACAGGTGGATGTAGAGGGAAACCTTTACAGGCAGGGAGTCAGAGGGGAGGGAGAATAAACCATTGACTTGTTTAAAACCAGAACTCTGAGAAGTGGTTGGAGCACAGAGGGTGAAGGGAAGGACATCGACTCAGTATTTCTTGACATCGAATAATTACAGTATTTCATCTTGTATGTCCAAAACCCGTACTAATTACTGAACATCCTGGACTTAAAATATTTTGAGATCACCCAAAGGCAATCTAGACCAGAATGATAGATCATTTACTGCATTACTGCTTGGCCTGAGCGCATCATATTCATTGTGTGTTTCTTTATTCTGATAATGGAGCTGAATTTTGAAGAAACACCAAAACCTTTCAGATACTTCTTGCTTTCTCTACCTTTAGGGATTCCCAAATGACACTCTTCTTTTCTATGAAAGGCTAAATCTCTACGTTAAATTTCTATGAATCCATCACCATTCACTCTGTAGGAAAGCCCTTTCCACCTGATGTCCCTATAGGCTTCAACATCACCATTTTGATGGTTAAAATAACCAATGCACCGATAATGTTGCCTCAGGTTTTCTTTCATGCAAAAGGTTTCTCCCCACCCTGGCATGCCCATGGGAGAGCCATCTGCCTGTTCTTTTCGTACCCTTCATTCTCAGAAAGAGCAGCAAGAATTCACGACACTCAGGAATGACTCTGTGGTCCAAAAAACTCCAATTTGATGCCTGCTGAAATAAGCAGAGGATTCATTTCCTCAGCTGAACAGACGTAAATATCCATCAATACCTCCAACACTTTTCGACTATTATGCTTCTGAACAACTTTAAACTTCTGGATAGTGTGGAGACAGACATTTTATAGACAGGTAGGCAGCTGGAAATTGCTAATGTGTGATTTCTACTGATCACACCAGCAAACAAAATATGCTCCTACTCAGCTAGCAATCTCCTGCCTGAAAGATGCATTAAACTCGGTTTGTGATTCAGTTCCTCAGTGGGTGTATCTCCAGGTAGAATTCCCTTCTCTCTCCCTTATGCTGCCAGATATTTCAATATACTCCTTTTTTACTTTTAAATCTCTCATGATTTGAAAAGTGCTTTAGTTATGCTGAAAGAATAGATTTTATTCTTTTTCTTCCCCTAGAAAATGCTCTCCAATATTACTTTGTGAAGTAATCTTTGAACTGTGGAAGAAGAAGTCACTGTTACTGCTTTGACTAATGACCTAAAGGCTTAGCCTGCAAAGCACACTGGTACCCAGGTTTGCGTCACTTCTTCTCTTCCTGTAACCACTGTGAAGGAACATCTTGTGCAAAGGTCCACAGCATCCCAGGGCTCTCTAGCCCTGTACACAAACCAGAAAACACCTGAGGAAAACACTACATTGCAGAAGTAAATCTCATGTAAATGCCCAGTTAACAGAAAGAATAATTTGCTCCTCACCTGGCATCGGTGTGAGCGTGTGGAAAGCAAACTCCATAACGCACCTGAACCTCTTAAAACTGCTACAAGCTTATGTTGGGCAACAGCGATTTGAGTGACACATCCAAGGCTCTACGGCACGGGGGAGCAGACCGAGTGCCAAAGAGTCTGCACCATCAGAAATGGATTTGACGACTGTGTCAATTACTTTTGGCACTAAGCTTCCTGAGGGTTATTTTCCGATTGATCTTTTGGCCGTCTGTGAGGCTGTTTCCCTAGCTATGGTTGTTTTGGGAGAGATTGCAGGAATGCTTTGGCTATCATAAATCATTCAAATTTGTACCCCGTGTGGAATATCTGCTTATACAGTTTGGGTCAGCTTTGATTATTTCTTCTCCTTCTCAGGCAGTAAATGCTGTTGCTGAGCAATAACATGAGTCACAAAATTGCTCCCCCAAACCGATCTTGATTTGTGAGATACCAGATGAGAATGTAATTTCCCCAGAAAAACCCAGCCCTGTAGTTTCTATATGGTTTTGTGCAGTGTATTTTTTCTTGTTGGCTTTTTTTTTTTTTTTTTTTTCCTGGAGCATGTTTTTGATCTCCAAGATTCTTTCAGTTCTGTCGAGTTGCTCATGCTAAATAGGCTGCTGCAGCAACTGCTAATGTGTCAGATACTGATGCTATTTACACAAGATCTCATTTAAGAGCTTAAACACACATCTTTTAATGTTGCAGCATTTACAGATTCAAAGATGGCAGAGAGAATGGCATTATGTCACTTCCCATCACTCCTTGTTTTGCTGTGTGACAACACAGAGTGGCAGCCTCACACTTGTTTCATACTCTTTTTTTTTTTTTTGACTAAACATACTGGTAATATCAGGTTTAGCTTTATTTTCTGGGAGATGTCTGTGAAGTACACAAAGAAATGGATTGAACTTTTTTTTTCTGCGTTTGATTGTAGAATTGGAAGGATGGAATCTTAAAAGTGATGGAAGTAAAACCTCTAAGAAAGAAGTTTGGAGTTAACTAACCGCTATAAAAATATGCATAAAAACCCCTCAAAAAGTTCTTAATTAAAAAACCCCATGGCCTTTTCTTCTCCCCCTAATTCAGTATTATTTCCATGTATAACATGGGGTCATAATTATATTTTCCCTCCCCAAGAAAGCAAAATGGCTAAGATGTGAGACATGAGGATGGGGGAGAAGCTTTCAAACCTTCTTAAGTAATGCCAAAGAAGCAGAAAATGGTCCAACCTCTTTTTTTTTCTCCTGCCTTTGCAGGCTCCTGTTGTCATCCATTCACATCAATTGTGAGCGAGCTATTATCTTTATGGACTCGGGATGCTGGTTTCAGACTGGCAGTCCCTCAGCACTGATGTATGTCAAGTAATCTTTTATTTATTTATTTATTTATTTATTTGAATGCTTCAGCTCCTGAGGCTCAGGCCTGCCCAACGTTCTGACAATCAGGTTAATTACTGTAATGCTTCCCTGGCAAGTCCTCCTTAAAACATCTTAGCAATATTGTGGCTCATCCAGGATGATGTTGATTGCTACCTGTACAGGACTTTGTCAGCATATTACTTCCACTTTATGCAGATTGGGCACTTGCAATTTGAAGTGCTCGAACCAATTTTTAGCACAGATAAGCAGCTTGAAAGACAGATTCTCCGACAACAATCAAACCTCTGATCCGTGGCTTTCTCAGGTACCTTCTTGTTTGTTTGATACTCTAAGACTTACCTCACTGAATACTTTATTGTTTCATCAGGCTGAAGGCAGCACAGCACATCATCTTGTTTCTCACTTTGAATATTTATGTGAGGCTAAGTATCAGTTTGACTGAGTTTGTCTAATTTTAAATCCTCTGAACAAACAAGCTTTAGCCTACTGTCAGGAAGGGTCTTCCTGTCCTTCTCACTCATGGTTTTCCATAAGGGTGACTTATTTTTGCTGTGCCAAGAGGTGCAGATAGCAAAGGAATAGTCACCTGTCCCCTGTAGCAGGGTTCTGCATGGTGGGGCTGGAAGGGCCCTCTGGAGATGCTCTGGTGCCACCCCCCTGCTCCATCCAGCAGGGTCACCCAGAG